>WSTQ01000185.1:3082-17141 GCA_019627725.1 Serendipita sp. 401 | reverse complement strand
TTCCAGGAATTGGAGTGCTGTTCATGGTATCAGTACGGATGTCACTAGAGACTTGTGAAGGAGGACAAACCTCTTCTGCAATCGCTTATAGTTTTTAAAGACACGATTATTATGAGATGTCCCCGGTGGGGGGCGGCGAGAATGATCGGAATGGTGGTGGGCGTCGGTTGGTGTGTACATAGAAGAACTCTCGAGCACTGAAGATGAAGCAAACCAGTGTCCGTTGGTCCCAGGAGTTGGGCTATAGCCCGGTGCTGGGAATCCGACGGGACCGGTCGTGCTCGACCCGTTCAAAGTCTCCGCAACTACGAAAGTGGATGGTGCGTTGCCAAAGCCACTGAGAGGTGGGCCAAAAAGGCCCTGTGTCGGTGGCTCGACGAGAGTTGCGGGAAGACTTTGGAATACAGTTTGGGCCGGATTGAGATTGAAAGTGCTAGGCTCTGTGTACTGGGAGAACTCGACCTTGCTTGGGGGTGGTGAATCGACAATATCCATCATCATCGATGAATCTTCGACAGAGTTGATGATCACTGGACCATAGGCTTGGTCTGGGTAGAGAGTCCTAGTGTGGGCGCCACCATAGTTATCCTGGAGTGCCGGAGTGTGAGGTGTCATCTCGTTTGTGCCAGAAGAGAAGTGGTTCGAGGGAACGACAGGTGTCGCGAGATCGAAAGGTGATTGCGGGGAAGAGGAGGATGGGGTGACGGGAGCAACGAAAGACGAACGCTGAGATAGAGGTACAGGTGTTGAATCAGAAGGATCAGACGAGGTCGGCGACGTGTCTGTTGTCTGCGGGGACGTGTTGGCAGGAGCTGTTATATGTGATTGCGGTTCGGCTGGTTCGGCGGTAATACACTGTAACGACAGTTAGATAAAACATAAGACTAAGCGATTACAAACCTGTGAAAGTGGAGACGGTCGTGCAGGTTTGTTAGCGAGCTTCCTTCTGGCTTCGTTCATGGCCTCTGATGGCGATAATTTAGAGGGTACAGAGCTGATCTGTGTGGAAATACGTTCAAGTCGGGCTCTCTTTGACATGGATTTGGGCCGTGGAGCGGTACGTAAGGCAATGTCACCCGTAGACACCGCTTGTGGTGTCTCCTCAGTGGGGGATGTAGATGGGAGGGTGGCTGGAGACTCGGAAGTATAGGTTTGAGTTGCCATCTCGACTATAACAATAGGTGAAGAGGGAATGGGTTGAGAAGCGTGCTCATTCACCAGAGGGGCAGAATTGTCTGTTGGCCTCATTGAGATTGTGGGTTCGGTTTGAACGAATGCCTGCTCTTTCGTAGGCGGAATGACAGCCGAGTTAGTGACATCAATGTCGTCATCGTCGATCACAATCGGCTCCCTCCGTGGCTTTGAACGCTCTTTTGGTTTGCTCTTGTCACGCTGCCGACTCGAGGAACTAATGGATTTGGCCGACGACTTAGTCCGTGGTAACTCTGCTTTTGGTATATGAGGGATACGAGAAGGCGATTTGGATGTGTGCAGATCAGGGGTCGGGTACAAGCCTGGCAAGCCTGGCTCCCTAGCTATTGAAGCAACCGTGCGCGCGGAAGGTAGTGTGACGAAGACTCTGGTTCCCTGGTTCGGCGTCGCTGGCAAGGATTCCAGTATGCCTGCAAGTGGGTCGACAGGTCGAGGCGGTTCAATCACTGGGGGAGGTGTCTTGGGTCGCGGTGGTGGGGGTTCAAGCTTTTTCAGGAAGCGTGTCGGATGCGGACGAAGGATTTTCGCAGCCCTGGCCCAGCAATATTCGTTGATCTCCTCAACCGGGACAGTAATGTGGCAGAAATGGGTGGGCGAGTCCATGGTTCCTAACACCTTGGCTTCAGCATACTCCTGTTCCGATACCCAACATTGGATTCTTTCCTTCTCGGGCATCTGTTTGAATAAATTAGTATATAGGAAGCCCAAAAAATGGTTCAGCACTTACGTGTCCAAAAACGCCCGGTAATCTAGATTGGCAAATCATCTCACCAAGTCGTTCACGCCTGCCAAGCATTCCGACTCGGAAAATCCATCTAGTACCTAACCAGACGTCACCAATCCATCTACCCTCGCAGATTGGATCAGTCGAAACCACACCGTCTTCGGCAAGCATCGGTTCATTCGGGTCTGGCAATGGGTGCTGCACCTCTGCGACCGCTGTCGTTTTATTCTTCACCCGCTTTTTGGAAGGGACAGCTTTGGTTTTCGCTTGAGACGTGACCGGTAACTCGGACGTATCCTTTTTTATCCGCTTCCTTGAGCCTTCCACCGAGCCAGGTTCTTGGTCATCTTCTCGGCTCCGCTTGACACCCCTGGATTCGGGATCACAGATCTCCATGGAGTATGCTTGGTCTTGAACCTCATTGTCAATCAGCATATGGTCGTCCTTGGGAGTGTCCGTCGCCTGAGTCGTTTTACGGCGCTTCGGTGGTCGGGGTAAAACTTCGCCATCATCATTATGGGTAGCAGGACGACGAGTAGCAATCGAACTCGTCGATTTAGGTTGGACTTGCACCCTGGGTGCTTGTACTTGTTTGCTGTTTTCCTGTTGCTTTTCATGCGGTGTAGGCTTAGATCCTAGTTGCGCTGCTGGTGGCACTGCTGCGACTGTCACAGGCTCGCCATAAAACGACGGAGGTTGATAGGGGGGATATGACTGATGGTATGTGAGGTAACGAGGCTCCTCGCGCGGGAAAGCGCCTGGCGGCTGAGGGGTCGTCTCCCGCTCTTTCACCACTTCCACCTTCTGGTCAGAAGATCGGCCCCTGTCACGACCTGTTAGTTATATTTCAAGTTTCCAGGAAGAAAGACTCACTGTTCCTCCTCTAGTTCAAAATACTCTGGATTGTCGTCGAACCCAGGAGTAAAGTCCTCTGGGTCTGACAGATCTGAAGAGGTACAAGATCAAAATTCCATCCCTCCTCGTATATTAAATCCAATTTCACATACCTTCTAATGCTCCTGGAAAGATGCATGCCTCGCCAGTATCCTTTAATTTTTGCTTCCAGGCTCGGCGTTTCTCAAGTCGAGCAACCCGCTTTTTTTCGCGCGCAATCTCCTCGGGGGTTGGGTCGGGGGGGTAAGGTCGTCCATAATTGTCCCATTCGAAGAGCTCGTATGTGTCTCCGTTCTCATCCTCCCACAACGGCAGGTAACCGTGTCGAATTCTCCAACGATTCTCTCGTGCGCGCATATTCTGAAGTACGTCGGTATATGCCACTTTGAAATCCCTCTTGTCCCACCACGGGATACCGTGGGCCATTCGCTCGTCGCGTTCCCTTCGGTAGGCCATCTTCTTCCGATGGCGCCAGTCCAGGAATCGGTGGAAGAGCCACCATACGACGAGTCCAAGTACAATGTATCGCTTGAAAGGCGGCTCTGGTGGTGCTGTTAAAACGATCGGTCAGCCCAGGCGTGATCGAGGTGGACAAAGCAAGCAATTCTGGACAAAGGAGAGATGAAAGGGCGACACTCACGAGGCTCGGGGCGAACCAGCAACACGTCGTTTTCGTATGGATCCCAATGTTCTGCTGTGAAATGACGAGGATAATCGATTTCAGGTCCTACCCAATGCGATAGAATCTTGAATTTGTGTTCGGGGTCGTTGAGGTACCCGCTGCGAAGATACTCCTCCTGTTCCTCCATCTCGCGTCGTTCATCTTCCTCTGAGGGGTAGTAGCCCCCGAGCCTGTCGTTCCAGTTTTTGGGGAGGGGCCAGGGCGGCTCCTCCTCACGGCGATTCATTGCAAGCCTTTACAGATCCGATAGCGAGTTTGTTGAGTGTTGAGGTGGTTCTGACGAAAGTTATGTACGAGCGATGGACGTGATGTTGAGGTTGTGGCTGGTCGTGGTTGGGCTGGCTGGTGTTGTGGGCCAAGGAACAGCCTATAGACCCAGAAAGTTCCAGAATCTCCTTGCTGAAGTCTTCTGGGTTGATGTTTGTCGTTCTTGTGGCCCTGCGCGTTGTCGATTTGCAAGGGGCTGGCGTTGTTCGAGATCAAGTTCCGATTTCATTGTTTGAGGGTTGAGGCTGGCGATGGCTGGTGTCCGTGGCCAACACTTAACTCCGACCCAAGACATTGACACTTGATACTTCT
This sequence comes from Serendipita sp. 401, assembly GCA_019627725.1. NCBI lineage: Eukaryota > Fungi > Basidiomycota > Agaricomycetes > Sebacinales > Serendipitaceae > Serendipita > Serendipita sp. 401. Next base: position 13,050 of record WSTQ01000185.1, on the reverse strand, counting down.
GGTGAATATACAATAATTCTCGTTTTTTGGAAATTTTCTGAGCTCGTCCTAATGGACTAGTCGCCACACCCGTTTTGGAACAGCAAGATTCACACTGATATATCCAAAACTTTCAAAAACACTGATATTATGGCACATCTTGGAAGAAACATATGACCGCAGTCAGGACGGACGCGTAATGAAGATGATAGCTTCAAGCGACCATGTAGATGCAGGCGGTCATACTCAGCATCGATGAGAAAGAAAATGAGAAAGAAAATGAGGACTCTCATTAATTTTGAAGACAAGGTTACGAAACCAATAGGTCCCGATACAGAGTGTAGCTTTAAACAACCCTTCAGCAAAGGGATATAAACGCGACCCAACGACAGAGTCTAGTTGGAGTAAGATCCACATCTAAAAATGAAAGAAGAGAACGGGAGAATGGGTGGAGATGAACGGTTATTGCCCATAGTATCTCCAAGCGAAGTACGCTCCCATGCACGCCAGTGGAATTACGAACACAACGGGACTGGGAAATTGACGGGTCAGTGTTTCTCAGTATTAGAGTATAATAACGAATGATACCGACCTTGGTCCTGAACTCGACCCAGTAGTGGTGCTAGAATTGGCAACATTCGGCGTAGGAATCGGTGCTTGTTTTATCTTCTGAAATAATAGATAAGCATAACTGGCAGCGCGGGTAGTCACAAAGAGATATGGGACCGGTTCGAAGGAGAGGAACGTGAAAGTGAGAGCCGGTGAGAGCGGGTCTAACACCCTTTTGCCCCACATCGGAAAGTAAACAAGACTTTATGCGGAGAAGAACACTTACATCACCACCACCGAACGTTCCCACCAACATTTCAGTGAGCATGGCTCGCGCATCGTCTGAGTGACCCACGTCCTCGAATGATTCAGTAGCATCCTTGCCTAATATATGATTTAAACGATAGATTAGCATATTGTCGACCTGGGAGCAGGCGCCGTGACCAGAAGAGACAGCAAAGCTCCCAAATTTGTCTGAATCGGCCCAAGAGGTCTTCTACTCACCGGCTTCAGCAAAAATGACCTCTTCACCACCAGGATGTTCGTCCAAAAACTTTGCTACGTCGTAAACTACGGATGGCGCGTCAGAATCAGTGATAACCCAGGGGGGTCGAATTTCGTGGCACGATTCCGGGAGCGTGGTATCGCGTTTTGTTCCATGGAGCTTGCACATACCTTTACCATGAAGAAGAATCCAGAGGTTTTCACGTTGTTGGTGCTTTTGAAATTCTTCGTAGGTCACGATCTTTTCAGCCATTGTTGCGAGGGATGGTAGGTAGACTAAACACTGTTCAAAACGAATTGAAATAAAGTGGGCGGATCCTAGGGTGGATAAAAACCTGGGGGTATAGGATAGGAGGTTGTGGTTCTTTTCAAGTTGCAAACTAGGAGGCAAAGGCGGAAGGCCAGAGGTGCGATTGTGTCGGGCGCCGTACGACTGTCGAATCATCGCCTGATCGTTGCATAAAAACAGGAAAAAGGTTGTCACACGAGACACGGAGGATAGAAAAAAGAATAGTAAATCATAGACAGCGAGCGGTAAATACAAGAGTGTCTGGAGAGGAAAAGGCTTGTGCCGTTGGCTTAGTGCTCAAGTTCACCATTAGTCTCAGCGAAAAGAGCGTGGACCAGCGGTGGTATTGTACGCTTGATCTCCCCTGCTCCAGTTCGGACGCGAATGCATTTGCGTACTGAAGTCTGTACGGCTCTGCGTCCAGGCAAAGGAGCAAGGTTCAGACTGCCACCCGTGACCAATCGATCTGAAGGTGAAAGGAAACATACAGAGATGCTAGAGAACATGAACACCATTAATATCAAACTTTCAAGTGAGCTAGGATGTAGACTGGCTCTCTGCTGGCAGCACCTTTCCGAGCCAAACTTCGAGATCATCTAGCTCCTCTTCACAAGACGAATGCCCCATTCCTGCATATTCCTTCCAGGTAATCCCTTGGACATTCTCTTCGGTAGCCTCGGGGAATTTCAGGGCATTCTTCAAGTGATTAAAACTCTGTTGTCCATATTGATACCTTACCACTGGATCAGACGTTCCATGTCCCAAGAATATTGGGAGATTCCGAGCTGAATCCGTCATCATCTAGAAGACAAATCTCAGTTCGAGTGTCCGGAAAACATGCTTTCGTTAACAGGTGCATCCCATAAGGACATACCGATTTCATCTTTCCACTCAAAGGTAACCATCCACTGAGGCCTATGATACCTCCTAGTCTTCTTTCACTCGTCAAGCCCGTGAGCAAACTGAGTGCAGCTCCCTGGGAGAACCCGCCCACAACAATCCGATTAGCAGGGATGCCAGCCTCGTCGATCTCGGCAGTAATAAGCCTATTGACGGACATAGAGGACTTTAGCATCCCTGTGGCGTCTTCCCCGCCGTCTGGCGCGTTCAGATCCAAATCCAAATCGGCGATATCGAACCATGAAGGCATGGCCATTCCCATGTTGAGAGTGACAGGAGACTCAGGTGCGTGTGGAAGTATCCACTTTATATGTGAGAGAGAAGGGTGACGACCGAGCATCTTCGCGACAGGGGCCCAACCAAGGCCAGAGTCTCCTAAGCCGTGAAGAAAGATCACACTCGCAGTATGTTTTGCTACTGGATTAGACACAAGGAAGTCTAAAGCGTGAGTGGCTGCCATGTCGGGTTTGATGCCTTGTACACCACGGTCGTTGATGAATTGGTTTGACGCGCTTCTATCAAGATATTGATTGATAGCACTCTATTTGAATTAATTGGGTTAATTCCTTCTTGTATTGTAGGCTATTAAGCCATGAGAGCACAAGCAGAGAGACGACACTAGGATCGAATCATATGAGGCGACTAATAGACGTACCAGGAGATCTCGACTTGAGATGATTGCAACCAATATACCAATAATAGCAATCCAGTACCAAGTACGCGAAAATATTCCCAGTATGGCGTCCAAGGTTAAGAGAATCCGGTTCAAGTGGTGAACCAACTCATTGCCCTTCTTCCACAACCCCCTTTATCATTTCATCTGGCGGTCATACGAGAACTCATTCCAAGTGATAATAGTGATACAATGGAACATAGAAATGATTCCGGAATGGAGAAGGGGACATCGTCACATCGCAGGAATACCGTTGTTCGCCTTCCCAACATTTCCTATGCTGAATTTCGCTCAAACCATCTGGTATTAAATCAACCTGTGGTCATTGGACCCGATTTGATTCAAAACTGGGCCTGCTTACGTTATTGGCGAGGAACTTTTTCAGAAGAGGAGCAACCCAACGCTGCACGAGCGAATACCAACAAAATAACCCTCTCCACTGGCTATTCTTCTCCCAACTTTGATTACATGCTCGAAGACTATGGGGAATTCGTAGTGCCAGTGGATGAGGATGGTTGTCGCAGTCAGAAATCACTGCGAGAAGTCATTGACATTTGGCGTAGCAACGATGCAAAAGGGAGAAGGTTATACGTAAAGGATTGGCATCTAGCCCTTCAGTTGGAGAAATCGGATGTGCGGATGGAACCGTTCTACACTACTCCTCGAATTTTTGCAGACGATTGGATGAACAATTACTATCTGGAGAAAACAGACGACGACTTTAGATTTGTGGTAAGTACTCTGTTTCTTTTCCGGTAAACTAATTCTCAACGAAGTTAGTACATGGGTCCTGAGGGTACATTCACAAGACTGCATCGAGACGTATGTGCGTTTATGCGCGTTTTAAAAGGTGGAATACTGAATCTCGATTAGACACTTCATATTCTTGGTCTACAAACGTCGTCGGTCGGAAACGTTGGTGGTTATTCCCGCCAGAAGTGACTCAGTACATCACGAAACCAAATGGAGAGACAATAGGGGATGATAATCTACTTCGTGATACTGGCGATGCTGAAACGGTTTACGCAACCGTAGAGGGATGGCCCAACTGGCCAATCGCACGGGAGAAGATGATCGTTGTCGAGCAAGAAGAAGGAGAGTCCATATTTGTGTAAGACATATCTCCCGGTTTGATATTTCTTGGAGAGGACTGATCTGTCCTGGCGCAGGCCGAGCGGTTGGTATCATCAGGTGAGCAGGTCGTCGATGAGCCGCGGTCTCCTGACCAACCCAATAGGTTCTCAACCTGACATTTTGCATTTCTATCAAGTCTGCTGTTCCGTTACTTACAACGGATTGCTTTCTGACTGGCTCATTGTAGTCACAACTGGTCAAACTCGCATAATTTCGAATCAATGTATCACTCGATGGTAGAAGCAACGAGGCGAGTCGAAGATTCCATTCAAGACGTGAAAGAGCTTTTACAAAAGCGTTCTTCTCAGGTCAGCATCTCCAGCGATTTTCCCTGGGTTGTGCTAATAGTAGCAACAGGGAGGATGGGAAGAAGAATGGCACACGATCGCTCAGGATCTGCTCAAGCAAGACTCTGGTTGGGAGTAGGTAGTTTATTTGAATGTTATCCTCTTCCTCTTTGACCAATGTCGATCCGCCGCTGATAGTTGGAGTACGCTTCTCGCGATGGTAGAAACAAACCTCAAGTATCCTGTGAGTAACGAGCTCTACGGAGTCTTGTGACTACCTCTTGCTAACCAGTTGTTCCATCCAGCGCGAGCTACCGCCTTTGATTATCCGACGTGATGCCCAGGAGCTTGGGATTACGGAACAGGTGTCATGTGTGAAACGTAATGACCTAAAGATGATTCCTGATAGGAAATTCATGGTGGATAAGATTACTCCGTGCATTACGCATTTTGCACAGTCCGAGTGGGGAAGATCATCTCGATATGGGCAGCTCATCTCACGTCTCGAAAGCTTGCTCGGTAATAAGGATAATCGTCTTACATAGCGATAATACAAGAAAAATGACGAATAAATTTGTGACGAGTCCATGAGGGTCCTCTTTCGGATTTGTCAATTCGTTGCTCGTAATCACGGGCCTTTATTTGGGGCTTCCTGGCTAAGGCGGTCGGGTCGGTGGGCACCGGCTAAATCAGCTCAGCTCTCTGCTAAGCCGAAAATTCCATCTTGGACCTCGACCACGTCAATCCCGGACTTCGTCTCGTTATCTATCTATATAGACCCTCCCGGTGTCACCCTTGACTTCGAGCTTCAGCGAGCCTCCCTGCGCCTCTTTATACGCTCTTCCCGATGTCGGTCCATATGATGGTACAACAACCCCTGGCCACCGACATGGATGTCCTAGCCATGCTCACCTCTCCATCCTCATCTATTTCTCCTCCTGGAGTAAAGTCTGTGATGAGGAATGGTCGATATAACCGGCGAGAGGCACCTTTGGACCCTTTATTGCTCGCTGCTGCGATTTCGTCTGGTCCTCATATCACACGACACCACCATCATCACGTTCATGCAGTCCCTGCTATGGAAGACCTCTTTTCAGACAAAGCCCCAGAGGCGTCGAATGTCCCTACCAGCTCTGCGAGAGGTGGCGTAGCCGACGTGGAATCTTCTAGGGCTCGATACAACAGCCAACAAGCACCCAGGAGTCAACGGATCAAACAATCAAGCCCAGACAGTGACAAGGAGAATCAACGGGGGCCTTTGTCAGGAGGAAATGCCGGTAATTTACCATCACGACGCCCGAGAGGGTCCTCACTGCTCCAATCTCATGCTAGTGGTGCTGCTGGCTCTGCTGCTAGTGGGAATAGCACAAATCCTCCCTTCTCATCTCCAACAGCGTTCCCTTCCTCCTCTTTCGGCAAAGGTACAGTCTCGTCGGCCACCGTCGGCGCTGGCCCACCTCCGCCGTCCCCGTTCCTCTTTCATGCCGTACAGACGACACTTACAAAACCAGTGATAAGGAACCTGCCACCAGCACCACTACAAGTGCAGTGTATGGCCCGTACGCGGATCCCGACTCCTTACGGGACTGCCTTTCTGCATCTATACAGGAACAACAAGGACGCAAAGGAACACTTGGCGTTTGTAGTCGATCATGCACAGTTGGAGGAAGGTGGGGATATGGAAGGGGGAGGTGAGGGGGAAAGGTATTTCATTCGGAGCAAGACGTTGGACGCCAAATGGTCAGAGGACGAAACCGAACTGGATCGTCTGACGCGAGGTGCATATGTAGGACGACTAAGTCCCACTACCCACCGCGCATCCAAACCGCCTGCGCCAACAACTACCGCATCAACATCAACACCACCTTCGTCACAATCACGTCCACTCCCACCTCTCGTTCGGATTCACTCCGAATGTTTCACGGGTGAGACAATCGGGAGTATGCGCTGCGACTGTGGCGAACAACTGGACGAAGCTCTCCGTCTTATCTCCCTACCACCTTCATCTTCTTCGCCCGGTCGAGGTGCGGTCATCTATCTCCGACAAGAAGGCCGAGGTATCGGTCTCCTCTCCAAGATTCGGGCGTATAATCTGCAGGATATGGGTCACGATACCGTCCAGGCTAATTTGCTCTTGGGACATGGGGCGGACGAGAGGAGGTACGATATTGCCGCTGCTATCCTACAAGATTTAGGGTTGGGCGAAGAGGGAGAGGCAATGGGTGGAGATCATGACGCAACAAGGATGGGGATTGAACTATTGACGAATAATCCGGATAAAGTGAAGAGTTTGGAAGCGGAGGGAATCAAAGTTGTCAAACGACGAGCGATGATCCCGAGGAGTTGGCAGCACTTGCATCAGCAACCCGTCGCGATGAAAGCAGATGAAGAACAACGTATGCAAGTGGACGAACCTGGAGCGGTCCTGTCAGTTCATGGGGCAACACTCATTGGAAGTGGGGGAGCCGCCTACGGAGTAGACTTGGAAAAGTATCTGAGGACAAAAGTGGAACGAATGGGACACATGCTTGATCTTCCTATCCCCTCTTCCTCATCAACATAATAAAGCGCTCTACATTTCTTGTAATCCATTCTACCTTTGTCATACCTTGCTCATCGTCTTGTTTTTATATCTTATTTGAACGAATTCCATTCCATTTCCTGACTCTTTTTTGGTTCTTTGAGGGACAAATTACTGCCAATTTACATGCGTAAATGGAGTAGTAATTACAGAGGCGGGTAATACGATACACCTAGTACTTTTTATACATACAGTGATGATTCTGGGCAGAGATTTTTCAACTGATAGCGAGAAGTGACAGATGCCCGCTCGCAGGCACAAATCATAAACTCGTTCAGCTACCCCATCTGGGTGCATTGATGATGAGGCCCATCAAACAACCCGCGATGAGACCCGTACATGGGAGAGTGATGAACCAACCCAAATAAATCCATGCCACCATACGCCAATTGATCGCTTTGATATCCCCCGTACAAAGCCCCACTCCAACCGTCGCACCAACGATGCACTGCGTCGTCGAAATCGGGAGTGCCAATCGAGTTGCCATCACCACCGTCAACGCCGCCCCCAACTCCATCGAGAATCCCCTGGAAGGGGAATGCAGCGTGAGTCGGTTCCCCAAGTTTCGCATGATATGGTACCCATACGTCCACAGTCCGATCACGATCGCCGACCCGCCAAAGACCAAAACCCAGACGGGGACAGGCGCTTTAGAGGCGAGCGTGTCCGTCGACCAGATGAGGTAAATAGTCGCGAGCGGGCCCATCGCGTTCGATACGTCGTTGCTCCCATGGGCAAACGAGGCCGTCATGGCGGTCATGACTTGTAAGAACGAGTAGAGATATTCGGTCTTGTTGTCGTAATGTTCCGTACGTGCGTGCATGTCTTTTAGATTACCGGTCAAATACGGGTTGCTCTTCGCTGTCGATTGTTCCGAGGCTGGATCGTGATTGACCCCGCGGAAGAAGTAATAATTTGCCTTTGTCCATAGGTTTTTGGGCGTATACCATGGTCTGGTGCCGGTAGAGGTCACCATCGTGGATTCGACGTCTACATTCGATCCACTGTTGGAGGTAACCGCACCTTTTGGAGGATGGTGATGCTCGTCTTTCTCTGTGGGGACGCTACCTTCAGCTGTCCGCTCCCGTTCGAAGTTATCCGCCTCCGTATTCGAAATTCCGGCTGCGGCGAGTTGTTGCTTTGTCATATGTCCACGATAGTAATCTTGAACTACTTGATGGGTATACTCGGACGGACGTTCAGGGACTGGTCCACGGAATAGGAGCATTGGACCCAGGAGAGCATGGTACCAGTGCAGCGTCCAGTCTTCTAGTTTGAGACGGCGGTATAGGTAAGGGAGGAGGAAGAGGATGCAAAGTGTTGCAATGCCAAACGCGACACCCAAAATTATGCCTACAACTTCGCCGGTGGACAAACGATCAACTTTGAGTGCCGGTGCTGCATAAAGAAGCCGGAGTGAGCATACAGCAGGTATAAACCGACAAAGGGGATGAATGACAGTGAAAACGGCGCCTCACCTCCTTTCCAGACGACCATCATGGTGAGAACGCCGGATGTAAGCGCAAAATAGCATGGGATTGCGATGAGACCATTTCGGAGTGGATTCGCGCGCTTCATGATCCCATGTTTCGTTATGAGGAAGAGGATCGCAGCGAGCACGCCAGCAATGCCAGGGGCAACTACCCATGCAGCAAAGACTTGGCTGACACCTTTCCATCCCCAATTGACACCATCGGCTCCAATGGTCGCAATACCGACACCGATGACTCCCCCGACGATGCAATGACTAATGCGTGTGTCAATAGAGTGGAAAGGAGAGAGCCAGTTGATCATTGAATAACTTACGTAGTGGATACAGGTAGACCGATCCTGGTAGCAATCGTCAGGTAGGTAGAACTACCGACGAGGGCACACAACATGCCTGTGGAGGGGTATCTCGTCAGGAAACTGACGAGAGAACGGGAAGTGAAACATACTGACCGAGCATGAGTATCTCTGGTTGGTCATTGAACCGTTCGACGGCAATTATTTTGCTTCGAATCGTATCAGCCACACGAGCGCTATTGAGACAGTCAGTTCATCAGATTCAGGAGGGCTTTAAAATTCTAACGAGGATCAAACGTACCCAACGAGAACAGCGCCTCCAAACTCGCAAAGGGAGGCAATAACCATCGCTTGTTTCATCGTAAGCGAGCGTGAGGAGACGCTAGTGGCGAACGAGTTTGCGACATCATTTGCACCAATGTTCCAGGAGTCGAGAAAGGCGAAAATAAGACCAAGCGCAAAGATGTAGTCGTATTGGTGTAGATAAGGCATCTTGTTTTCTTTCACCTCTCCTTGAACCAGAGTGGTTGGTAGCAAGAAGAGAGGACGGGAAGGTTGGGGGACATTCACGAGTTGAGGTCGTTTAAATAACGCGCCCTAGTTGCATCATCACGATACTAGATGAATTTTGGTTCCCAATTACCTCTGTAGAGACACGTTCGAACTGGAGTACGAAAAGCTCGAGTTGTAGTGGCGTCAGTGGTTGGGGCTCAACTTGCCAAGCAGACAGAAATTGAGTCTGTTAGAGCTTATACTTGGCATCCTATAATGAGCTCATCGTATCTCCACCTGTTAGGACGGGCGGGTATGGGGTCCCACTATCGGACGAACGTTCGTCCTCATTTCAATGGATGGCGCACAGGACCCACTTCGAAATTCTATGCGCACCATCTTTATTGTCCTATTTACCTACGTCGTAGGGTTCCCATTAGAGAGCGAGGCCGGCCACTCTAAGAGCATCCGTTCGTAAGTTTTTGAAGAAGGCGAAAAAAGAAAAAAGAATCCGTGAAACACGTCGATAATGCGTACTGAGATAACTGAAAGAAGGGAGGAAACGGCGAAGAGGTCGAGTTGGCATCTGTGGCCTCACCACAAGCCGAAGCCTGTTTCCCAGCACAAAGAAGGTCCTACGAGGCGCCATTTAGTCTACGGACGACGTAATCCTCATTCGGGAGATATATGCTCACTATCATTGTCACTTTCAACAAGGTTTGTCATCGTCGAGACCAGGATATAATCCCATCCAGGTAACGCGACTCCGAAGAGTAGATAAACTCAGCAGGACTA
>WSTQ01000184.1:0-25194 GCA_019627725.1 Serendipita sp. 401 | reverse complement strand
CTCGAGGCTGAGACAGTGGGGAGACGAGCCATGTTGGATAGTCTGAGGACAACATTGAAGCTACTACTAGAAGCTCTTATCGACGTTAAAGCGTCAAGGATTATCGAAGGCGAAGCCAATGTTGACGCCCAACCTGAACATCGCCGAGGTCGTCCCTTGCACGTCACGCCTCCTCTCCCCCGACCGAGTTCATCAGGTGCTTATGCGCATCTGCGTTCGATGGCCTGGTTCTTTATGAGACGAAAGCACCTCGGAATCCACAACTCCTACCAGTCGTGGATTGTTGACCCACGTTTTATCGCTGGGATAGGCTTGCACGAAGCCCAACAGTGGCTGAGATACTAGGGGAAGATTGGGGGAGCATGTCGGCGGTTGACTTAAGTATCCCTCTTCGAGAGTTGGGTTGATGCCACTGCCCTTGGGGAAGTCGTCGCAACTCTAAGTAAGCCCGCCTCGATGGAGCTCAAAACGAGTTTGTTTACCAATTTTACTGATTCAAGCATTCTTCTAGCCATAAAAGAGACCAACCTTAGATGGGATGCATTGGCAATGCCAGTGATAGGCCCCGTAGATGGGTCAGGCTCACCACTGTGTCTCAGGGACATTCTGGCGCAATACGCAGACAGACTCCATCTTGCTCTTCACCAAGACCGAGGAATAGACATGAATACACTCCAGTACGTCAGGAACTTCCAAATACGTTGGTATGGTCATGTATTTATCGGCTCCCAACTAGACAAGCTACGACCGGATCGATTACACCAGATGCGGAAAATGGGACCAAGGAACTCATCCTCGCCAAGAAAAGCCAACTCAAAACTTACCTAGAGGATATCGAAAACGAAGGGAGAAGACTAAGTAGCGCCGAGAACGTCATTAAAAGTCTCGAGAAGGTCTTGCGTGAGGCGAGGCGCGCTGTCGAGACCCAGCAACAGAACCTGGGGGCTTTGTCGAATATATGCGCAAGTATTAGAGGCCTAAGCACCACCTTCGCTCTACCACCAAGTGCCGAAGAGAACTCTAAGGGATTATGCTTGGCCCTCCAGTCCACCCTTGCCCAGCAAACCAAAGTCGGTACCAGTGTCGCCGAACCGCTAGCAGCGCTCATCAAGGGTGCAGTGGCCGAAATTACTCAGACGACACACAAGTTAGAAGCAGAGCTCCGGTCGTGGCACCTTTCGAGGGACCTCCACAAAATGTCCCTAGTTCGCTCCAGAAATGCAGTACATGAACTCCAGGTCGATCTGTTCACTACTAAGGGAACCTTTTGGAAGATCCCGACAGAGGTGTGGGTGGACATCTTTCGATGGAGGACCCAAGGAGAATTAGATTGGTTTATTGGTAGCCACACTGCTCGCCCGTTTCAGCCGCCAGCGACATTGCTCTCCAGGGTCTGTCACTTGTGGCGCGACATAGTCACTCAAGAGTCTGACCTTTGGTGCTACATCGCTATGCACCCGTGCGCCTCCTGGTCCAACAACAAACTCGAACTACTCGAATTCCCCCTCGATATGGCAAAGCGAAGGAGAGTGTTTATCTCAGACCTTTGTCAGCCACTTGTGTGGGCCGGGCAATACGACCACAACGGCACAAAACAGTACCCACGCCCGGTGAACGCCAGTATGATCTCTGGAAGCTATGAGATCATGGTTGTGACAAGCGACGATCATTACAACGTCATGTCAAAGCTCGCTTTGCTACCTTTCAGGAATCCTGACAAACTGACCCTGATTAATAGACCAGGAACTCGGTACGGTCGCTGTTTCACCTATATCAGGTCATTTACAGACGTGAGGTCACTTTCAATAGTGGACCCCACGCCATACTGCCTAAATACCTTGCAGCTCGCAGCAAATCAGTTCCCCAATCTCATCCATCTTTCACTCGAAGCGGAAACATTCTCATCTGCCTTCGGTCCGCATCTTCTACTTCCTTCAACCCTGATAACACTGCGGATACTGCACAGTGGGCAGTGTCGCTTTCTTGGGGTGCCGGCCAGCGGTCGCCTCCCTCAGTTGACCACCCTTGAGATCACGCCGCCGCTCCCCAGTCTTTTCCAGTCCGTCAACGTACGCTCTCTCCAGCATTTGACCCTATATGGACCCAAAGGAAGGGCAACGATAGCTCCTACTCCGCCGCCCAATGGCTCACGACTCCGTCTTGGGACAGTCGTCCAACTGGAGTTCCGAAGTTGGTTAAACCCCATACTCGTCACAGGGCTAATCGCCTGCGGTGCTGTAACTACTCTTCGTGATTGGGGTGCACAGATGCCACGGGTCAAGAGGCTCAAATTCGTTGATAGTCACGTAGATGGCGCGGGCCTTCTCGAGCTGTTGAAGAGTTGGAGAAGCAGCACCGAGAATTTTACATGGCCAGATCTCTCGGAAATCACCCTCGATTGCTGTACAGGGTTAACGAGAAGCGACTGCGAGAGTCTGAAGGAGCTTGTGGAGAAGGTTAACGTGTTTGTCTGATGTTCAAGAGACGGGTAGCAATCATAGCGGGTAGTCTCAAGTACTCTAAATAGTTTGAACAAAGTGCGTAAATTCTCTTCGTCATGCTACAGTGGAAAGGATGCAGGAATCTCTGTAATTTATTGGCTAAAGCTTCGGTAGAAGAAGTTTGTTGCGGTAAAACGGCAGCGGGTGCCACAGATCGACCCGAATGTTAACCCAGCCACCGTCCCCTCTGCTAATGTAAACTCTAACGACCAACATCTGTGTAGCATATTCACCATTTCTTGGTGCTCTGTACATTCCCAAAGTGTCCCTGCTCATTCCAGGTCGACGCTTGGAGTGGTATGAGACACTGGAAACTTCTTGGACCACTCCACGAACTTGTGAAAACTTAAACGCCGATCCTTTCTTGTAAACTATCTACAAATGTGCTCCTATAGATGTACGTTGCATTTCCGAGTGTGTTATTATGTAGGAAGAACACGGCCGCGCACAAGCTGATTTCCATTCTTCGTCTTTCAGCGTCCTGAAACTACGAAACGGTCCCTCTACACGAGAGGAAGATCATAAAGTTTGAAAAACTCGTCTCAAAGCAAAACGAATACAACGTTAACGTTGGTCTTCAGGCAAGAGTCGCCAAAGCTAGGCCTGAAGTCGAAACCTGTTAGGTTGTCGAGACTGGGACGGCGGGAGGACACCCAACGACGGACGGTTTAAGAGGGACAGCTGCTCTGTTACTCCATCGATGCTCTTATCGAGGTTAAAGCCACGGTGGGTACAGAAGGCGAGACCAATGTTGACTACCGTCTGATCCTGGAGCTGCCAAGTTCACGAATACATTCGATTTCGTCTCTTTCTCTGTCTTCGGTTAATGGAGCTTCATATCCAGTACATCAAAGACATAATGAGCGCTGCCCTCACCAACGTCTCCAGCCACCTAAGTTTGTTTGTACATCATATCCCTCATCCCCTTTCCGATCGATTCAGTCAGGCACCTACGCGTATATAAGGCCTAAAAGCTGTGGTAGGGGGCACCTGCGGTAGGATTGTCGACCTCGTGGTAGATGGCGTGCATCAGCAATATCGGGTGTAGGCTAGTCTGTCAGGCTCACTATACGCCATCTTGCTCTTCACGAAGACCGAGAAAGGAGAAACCGACATGACTACACCTCAGTACGTCACGAATCTCCAAATGTGTTGATGTCTTGTAGATTTGACGACCCTCGACTGTAGCCAAGCTGCAACTGGATCGATCGCACCGAGTGCAGAAAACGGGATCAAGGAATTCATTCTCTCCAAGCAACGTTTACTCAAAATTTATCAAGAAGATATCAAAAATGAAGAAAAAAGATTAGATATCGCCAAGAAGACTATTGGGTATCTTGAGAAAGCCTTGCCTGTGGCGAGGCGCGCGCTCGACATCCAGCAGCAGAACGTGGAAGCTTTGTCAAAGATATGCACAAGTATTGGAAGCCTCAGCACTATCTTCTTATCACCACCGAGAGACAAAGAGAGTCCTTGCGTGTCCCTGCAGTCCACCCTCGCTAAACAAACCAAAGTCGGTGCCAGTGTCGCTGAACCGCTAGCGGCGCTCATCAGGGATGCAGTGGCCGAACTTACTCAGGCTACACGCAAGTTAGGAACAGAGCTCCGGTCGTGGTGCTTTTTGAGGGATATCCACCAAAAATCTCTAGATCGCTCCAGAAATGCGGTACAAGAACTCCAGATCGATCTATCTACTGCTAAGGAAACTTTTTGGAAAATCCCGGCAGAGGTATGGGTGGAGATATTTCGGTGGAGGACCCAAGGAGAATTAGATGGGTTTATTAGTAGCCACACCGCTCGCCCGTTTCAGCCTCCAGCAACATTGATCTCTAGGGTCTGTCGCTTGTGGCGCGATATAGTTACTCAAGAGCCCGACCTTTGGTGCTATATCGCTATGCACCCGTGCAGCTCCTGGTCCAACAACAAACTCGAACTGCTCAAATACTCCCTGGATATGGCAAAACGACGGAGGATGTTCATCTCAGACCTTTGTCAACCACTTGTGTGGGCCGGACCATTCTACCACAACGGCACAAAAATATCCCCAAGTCCCGTAGACGCCAGTATGATCTCTGGAAACTATGAAATCACGGTCGTGACGAGCGACGATTTCTACCCTGCTACGTCAAAGATTACTACGCTTCCTTTCAAGAATCCTGACAAACTGACCCTGGTTAATAGACCAGGACGGCGGCGTGGACACCTTTTCAGCTACATCGCGTCGTTTACAAATTTGAGGTCACTTTCAATAGTGGATCCCACGCCACAGTCCCTAGATAACCTGCAGCTTTCAGAAAATCGGTTCCCCAATCTCATTCATCTTTCACTCGAAGCAGAAACACTCTCTCACACCTTCAGCCCCCATCTCCTACTTCCTTCAACGCTGCAAACACTGCGAATACTGCACAGTGGGCAGGGTCTCTTCCCTGCGGTGCAGACCAGCGTTTTCCTCCCTCAGTTGACCACCCTTGAGGTCACTCCGCCGCTCACCAGTCTTTTCCAGGCCGTCAACGTACGGTCCCTCCAGCAGTTGACCCTATACGGACCCAAAGGAACAGCAACGATAGCTCCTACTCCGCCGCCGAATGGCTCACGACTCCGTCTTGGGACTGTTGTCCAGTTGGAGTTCCGAAGTTGGTTAAAATCTACACTCGTTACAAGAGTAACCGCCTGCGGTGCTGTAAATACTCTTCGTGATTGGGGTGCACAGATGCCACGGGTCAAAAGGCTCAAATTTGTCGATAGTCACGTAGACGGCACGGGTCTTCTCGAGCTGTTGAAGAGTTGGAGAAGCAGCACCGAGAATTCTACATGGTCAGAGCTATCGGAAATCACGATCGATTGTTGTACAGGATTAACGAGAAGCGACTGCGAGAGTCTGAAGCAGTTTGCGGAAAAGGTTAACGTGTTTGTCTGATGCCCAAGAGAAGATTAGGGATTATAGCGAGCAGTCTCAAGTGTTTTAATTAGTTTGAACGAAATACAGTACCCGATTCTCTCTTACCTAGCCACCGTCCCCTAATGACTGACCTCTCCGTCACAAACTCGCCTTTTATTGCCCTATTCATGCTCACAAAGCGTCCCTGTTCGCTCTGGGTCGATGCTTGGGGTGGTCGAAGATATTGGGAGCAATTGCAAGAGTTTGAAGGAGTTTGCGGAGAAGGTCACCGTGTTTGTTTGATATTCAGGAGATGATTAACAAGCATAGTGAGCAGCTTCGAGTACTCTAAATATCTGGAATGAAATACGTCGACTCTCCCCCTTGTACTACGGCAGGAAGAATGAGTAAACTTAACCGCATATCTGTAAGTTACCGATGATAGGTTCGGTCGAAGATGTTCGTTGCAGTAAAATGACGGGTCATTAGTTGGCTTCGATGCCTACTTCTGACGCTAATGTGGCCATATACTCATCTTCGTGTCTTTCACGGTCTCAAGATGACAATTCATAAGAACTTCAATGAACGACGTGGTATTCTCAATCCAAAGCTGATGATACGTGGTTTGGTCAGTCGTAACGTTGAGGAGACGAATCAGAGACCGAACCACTGCATGATCTGCGTGGACTGATAGGTGATGTCCGTGTGACCTACACCTTGCGCACTGATTCCCATTACATTTGGTCCGTAGTCGTATCTCGTCCATCCCGCCACTGGCCAGTTCTGCACCGTGTTCGAAGGCGAGGAGCTGGCGCCAAAGACGTTGGACCATTGCTTGGTCTCCTCAATGAAGTTTTGATAATAGAGCACGTTGTCTAATCAAATCGAGAAGAGTGGCTCAATTTCCTATATCCTGGGGAGAGAGGAGATGTGAACGTACCGGCAGTTCCATGCCAGAATTGCATCTTAGGACGAGTTCCTGAAAAGCCCGGATAGCCGCTGCGTACGAGGTCTCCCCACTCTTGTGGCGTCTTGATGAGTTGACCAGTAGCACAAGCCGTGCTCCATGCGTCAGTCCCTTTGAAGCATCCATATGGAACTCCAGCAACGGCAGAACCAGCAGCGAAAACATCTTCGAGAGAACGGGACGCGTGAGCCCACTATGTGGAAATGACAGTTATGAGAAATTACTAACCAGGGTAAGCACCGAGGAGAACGTTGGTCATCATAGCTCCAGAACTGATTCCAGTAGCGTAGACACGAGCCCTGTTGGCGCCGAAGTTGGAAATCGTCCATCTAATAGCTGAGACGATTCCAAGGGAATCGCCACCCGCATTGTGCCTAAACGCCACCCAGAAGCATAGCTCAGTAGGGGTATAACAAACAAAATGATACACTCACGTGAGGGTTTCGGTGCTGTGAACGTCCCAACAATTACTGGCCTGGGTTGTTTGAGGGAAAATGACGATGAATCCCTTTTGTTCGGCCAAAGTGTTGAAGACTTGCGTTTGGTACATATCATTGGCAGTTCCACCGCACCAGTGAATGGCGACTACGATGGGCGGATTGGCGACTAAGGTGGAGGGCACGTAGAGCCATGCTCGAACACCATTGGGGTTAGAACCAAAGTTAGTGATCTCGGTGAACGTCTTTCGAGGGATATTGACGGTTGGACCTGGCCCCGTAGCAGTGCTGGTCGGAGTGACCGGGGGTTGTGGGTTTGATCCTAATTGGCATTGGCTATACCATTGATTGACGAAAACACAAGTGTATCCTGCGACGCAGGTGGTCTCTCCAGAAAAGCCTTGACCCCCACTATTGTACAGGGTCAGCTCGTATCTTAGAGAGGCCAGAGAAACATCTCACCATTGGCCCCAGGCACCAACAGCTGCTTGGGCGAGAGTAGAAAGGCCGAGAGAGGCAACCAAAACCACCAACTTGAGAGAGAGCATCTTGATGTGCGTCCAAGGGAGGAAGTAGGCGATGGTTTACCTGAAATAAGCACTTTGGTGCAGCTTTTATGCCCTAATCGATGCTGAAGATAGATGACCCTTCCCCCCGGGTATCAGCCGTGCGGAGAGGCTCGTACGAAATTTGGGAAGACATCGGAGAGGACGTGTTTCCCTTGACGCTGACATGAGTAAACAACCATGGAAATCACATGCGAATGCTCTAGGCTACCAGACGAGAATGGGTCAACCATCCACCAATCCGATATGCTGCCGCAAGGTCGGTAAATCATCGTGGGATGCTACAGAAGTGGAATATAAGCCATTCACAAAGACTGTGGATGAATATCGTTTATTAAACATACCGTCATTCAATAGAAAGTCATATGAATCATGATTGAACGGCCTGTCACAGGAATTACCTTGGAAGCCGTCATTACCCATTCATTTAACAGATTAGAAGTTAACATTCGCACGTGGACATCTGATTGAGTATGGTTATGCGATTCTATCAGAGGACTTCGCAGCCAATCAATTCCTGGTAAGTAGTGTGGTTGTGAGTGCACATGATTATGTCAAATCCAAGAGAAGCAGCGTACCAGATGATTAGCGGTTGGAATCGGAATCAACAAAGCCAGCCCTGCACTGTGGGGTAGTGTGAGGTAACCAAAATACCTGCCGTGCCCTCGTAAAGGATTAGGTAGCAGTCCGAGGTTGACTCCGTTGCTAAGAAGCCTCCAAATCTTGGTTTGTACTCCGCAATGAGGAGTTTTGTCTCCTGACTGAGCCATCGTCGGTTGGAGATCTCTGTTACTTCATAGCACGTCCGTTTCGTGCTAGGGTATGCACGTTGTTAAGGAATCTCCTCGTTTCTAGCTCACATTCGGGGCTGCATGAGGCGAAGATGCTCCACACTCCACCTTAGACTTCCTTACTTCGACGGGCTCATTAAAAAAATTCTGGCCGCCACTCTTTTTCTTGCTCACTATATTCAGTCATGTCAGTGCACGTGTAAGTTACATTTTTTAAGCATGCTACTGCACGGAAGGACACGGCACAGCAGAAGCTGACTTGCATTCCGACCTTTCAGCGTCCTAAAACCGCGAAACGGACCTCCTACACGGGAGGAAGATCGTAGAATCCGACAGTTTATCTTGAAGCAGAACGATTTTATCAGGGGTCTTGAGGCGCGAGTCTCCGAAGCCAAGGTTGAAGTCAAAGCTTGCGGTGGCCACATTCGGATGCTCGAGACTGGGATACTGGGAGGGCGTGCCATGTTGGATGGTCTGAGAACAGCAGTTACTCCACTACTCGAGGTTCTTGTTGACGTTAAAGCATCGGTGATTATCGAAGGCGAAGCCAATGTGGACAGCCAACCTGACGCAGGGTCATACCACTCAATACTGTCCAATTTGTCCACTCAAAAGGAGAGCATTCTAAGTACATTAGAGACCTCGATCGCTTCACTTCAGCATGAAGAGGACCACATGAGCAAGCACCTCGCCAAGCTGGAATTGGAACTTCATGGATGGCGTGAATCTCTGGTTCAATCTAGGAACTATCTCGAGCACTGCTCGGAGAGTTTGAGCCATGCAACGTCTGATCTCTTCAAGGCGAAATGCTCTCTCAAAGCCCACTGGAAACTTCCAATAGAGATCTGGAGGGAAATATTCCGTAATGCCCTCCACAGCACCTTCAGTCTTTTTCTTGCCAAAGCAGATGATAAACCATTTCATCCATTTACTCTCACGATCGCTAGCGTTTGTCGAGCTTGGAGAACCATTGTCCTCCAGGATCCAACGATGTTCTCAAATATTACGGGCCACGCGTCGCCGTTCTGGTTTCCTTGCGCTAAATATTTGCTAGATATGTTTTTAGAACGGACGGTAGAGCCATTCACGATGGTGATCAACAGCTCTCAAGAGGATTCACCGATAGATGACAGCAACGGCGCCGTATATCTGAACGAAACAGGCGGAGAGAAACATTATCACGTCCTTGTCAGAATTGGAAATATCCACCCAAGCTTTTCCGAGGATTTGGATCAGCATCCTTACCATACACCCCGAGAGCTTACTCTAATCAATAACTCGAATCACCTAGACGGAGATATTTTTGATTTTATTGCTCCGTTTGCCTCAAAGTTTCTTCATCGACTCATTATCAAAGATCCTATACCTCAGTTCTTCGACGACACAGTTGGTCTGTCTCCTAATCTTACCGACTTGACTTACCTGTCATTCGAAGCGGCCGAATTCTCGGAGGGATTCGACTTCACGTCCTTGCTCTGTCGCCAGCTGATCGAACTTCATATCCGGCACACCAAGGATACGAGGATACCTGCCCTCCCTGAAGTCGTGGAGCTGCCTGAGCTGCGTGTCCTGGGCATCACGCCTCCTTCTACCGAATTCATCAAGTGCCTACGTTTGCCTAAGGTCGAAAAGCTCGTTCTCTACGGGACAAAGGTGTCTCGGAACCCACAAACACCCCCCGCCACGGCGGTCGGGGGCCTCTATGCTCGGATCGTCGAGCTCGGGTTCCACCACTGGGAAGCTGTAGATGGTTCTGAGAAGGTGCCGACAGTGATTGGCATACTAAAGAAGATGAAAGGAACATGTCGACGGTTGACCAAGGTGTCCTTCTTCGATATCTGGGTGGATGGCACTACCCTCCGGGAGGTTGTCGCTAAGGATCGTCGAAAATCCGCTAATTTGACACTAGACCAGTGTACTGGAGTTACACAAACAGACTGCGTCGAGCTTATGTCTCTTGTAGAGAAATTAGTCATTGTCGTCTAAGTACAACTCTCGTTCAAAAATGCTTTGCCCATCCTATTGTAGCTCAATTTAGCCTTGTTGAGTGTAGAGGGGTGTTAAGAATACCGAGAACGTGAACCAATTGACTGACCTCCTGTTCGTTTTATTAATAGCTGAGTCGACAGTGTTGCTCTCAAACAAATGGCCAAAAAGAATCGCCAGAAGTTTTCTACCCTCACTCTGGATCGGTGTTCAGGAATTACGCTGGCTAGGTGGCTTCAGCTCCGCGGTATTGTGAACAAGTTGATAGTTATTGCGTAGGAACGGGTCTTGAATCATCAAAGTGTCATATGTATCATACTTGTGAACTATGCATGTCATATAGGAGATCGGGAACTATAACCATCCTCGCTACTTGCTTTTGAGAGCATTTAAGGTCAGCTTTAGAATCGATCAGCGATATTGTTGCAAGCCACAAGTTTTCGCTCACAGGGTGGCAGCGCGTAATGAACTTGATCTGATCCTGCTACTGGTTCCGAATTCCCTGGCCTTCTCGAATGTGGAAGCGTACATGCGACTCTATCGTTATATATTATATTTGCTTACCTCTCTTACAGACAGAGCAATCGCCCACCGGACCATATTTGAACGGATTTCGGGTTCCAGCCTTTATCTAAATGAAGAAGAAACGAGTTGAAACGCTTAACGAAGTCCTCCAAAAGGAAAAGAAGTTCGACCGTGCGATCTGTCGACAGAAAATATATTGAACTCGTCATTGCAAAGAACAAGCAGCTGCGCTTAGTGCAAGAAACTAGGTTCGCTCAGCCGAATCCCCAACGTGTTCGTGTTGGCGCCGCTTTGTCTCTGAACTTCGAAAGGACTCCCAAAATAGATGTGATGAGGCATCACGATGTCCCTTTCTTTGAACTTTAAACCGACCTCAACGGAGCTCGCGGTACGAGTTGTCTATCAGTACTATCGATCAAGGAGCTAACTCATCCATGCAGGAGTCTGAAAACAAATTATTAACAGTCCAGATTCGGGCCACAATACGCCGTCGATGGGTCAGGCTCACCATGCTCTATCTTGCTCCTCACCAAGACCGAGAAATAGACATGGCTACGCTTCGGTACGTTCACAACTCTCAAATCAGGTGCCAACGTCTGACAACATCTGACCATAGACAAGCTACGACTGGAACAACTGCACCAGGCGCAGAAAGTGGGATCAAAGAGTTCATTCTCGCCAAGGAGCGCGAACTCAACCTTTACCGAGAAGATATCGAAAATGGAGAGAAAAGACTAGATACCGTCCAGAAAGCCATCGAAAATCTGGAGATCGCGTTGCCTGAAGCGAAGCGGGCGCTCGAGATTCAGAAGGAGAACGTGGAGGCCATATTGAAAATATCTGCGACTATTTCGAGCCCGAACGCTACCTTTAGCTCACCGTTGAAAGACGAAGAGAGCTCCAAAGTATTAAGCGAGGATTTGCTCATCGCTCTCGCCGCGCAAGCCGAAGCCGGTGCCGGTATAGTCAAACCAATGATCAAGTTTTCTCAAGACGCAGTAACCGAGATTTCTCGGATGAGGCACAAAATGGAAGTAGAGCTTCGATCGTGGCGCTTTTCGAGGAATATCCACCGGAAATCTCTCGATCGTTCCAGGCGCGCATTAAAAACCGGTCAAAGAGAGCTTGATATCGCTAAGCAAACTTTTTCGAAAGTCCCTGTTGAAGTGTGGATAGACATCTTTCGGTGGAGAGCCCAAGGAGATCTGGACGAGTTCTATACTAAGCATAGCACTCGCCCGTTTCAGCCTACGGCGATGGTACTCTCCGCAGTCTGTCGCTTGTGGCGCAATATCATCGCTGAGGAGCCTGATCTCTGGCGTCATATCGCGATGCACCCCTGCGCTTCCTGGTCCAGCAACAAACTCGAACTACTCAAATTCTCTCTGGACAAGGCCACGCGACAAAAGTCACTAGCTGTGAATATTTCTCAGTCATTAATTTGGGGTAATGCTGGGAACTATTACTGCAACCAGAGCAGTTGCCCAAGTTTAGTAGACTCCAATATCGTTTCTGGAAGCTACGATATCACCATCGTCACGAGTGTTGATGATTCTTTTACCATGGCTAGGGTTAACCAATTACCATTTAGCCATCCTAGCAAATTGACCTTGGTCAATCGGCCGGGACATCGGCACGGGAACTTTTTCTCCCACATCCCGTCATTTAGAAGTGTCAGATCACTGGAGGTGGTGGATCCAGATCCATACTCCCTAGACTCGTTGCAGCTCAGCACCCGGTTCCCTACTCTCACTCAGCTATTTCTCGAGGCAAATGTATTCTCATCCACCTTTACTCCCAGTCTCTTGTTCCCTTCGACACTACAAGAATTACGAGTACGACATAGCGGCCAGGGCCATTTTCCGGCAATGCAGAGTGATGTTTCCCTTCCTTACTTGGGCATCCTCGAAATCACACCGCCAACTACCAGTATTTTCCAGACCGTCAAGGTTCGCAGTCTCCAGCAACTCATTCTATGTGGTCCAAAAAGAACCGCAACCGTAGCTCCCAATTCACCCCCAAATGGATCAAAACTTCGTCTCGGGTCTGTCGTGCACTTGGAGTTCCGAAGCTGGTTGGATCCAACGCTAATAGCGGGAGTAACGGCCTGCGATGTCGTGAATATTCTCCGTAGTTGGGGCACGCAAATGCCACTGGTTAGGAGGCTCAAGTTTGTCGACTGTTATGTTGATGGGAAAGAACTACTGGATGTGTTGAAGAGCTGGAGAAATGGCGACGGCCCTAAGGGTCCAGTACCCTGGGAGATAACGCTTGACTGTTGTACCGGGATAACGAGATCTCAGTGCGAGGATCTCAGGGAGATGGTGGAAAAGTTCAACACGTTCGTTTGAGTCCCAAAGGGTTGGCCTTGAGTACTGTAACTAGTGTGGACAAAATGCTCCTGTGCGAAATCCTGCCGTATTTCTGCTGGAATGAATGCGTATATTGTAGACAAAACTGTGAGAAATATTTTATATAAAGGATTGCGGTAATAGACTCTGCGTCGGGCGGTGCCACCTTCATCGGTGCATTGTAAAATTGAAATGGATGCGAGTCTCCGGGTTGCTAGTCGACACTACGGATCGTGCTATACGCTCGCGTAATTAAAATCTGGGGGAAGTTGGTCCGCCTTTGGGGGGAATGACGAATACTGAATAACGTGCACCGGTGAATAGGGTATCTGTCGTCCTGTAGGCCGCCACTTAACGAGCGTCAGGCTCCACCTTGATCCCCCCCAAAACACAGAAATAGATATGATTATTGTTCAGTACGTCGACTACTTAGATATAGAGAGAGACATGGTTATCGATATCTCTGACATAACCCCACTCTAGACGACCTCCAATTGACTCTACCATAATGGGCGCGGATGGTGGGATCGAGGATTTCATCCTCAATAAAGAGCTTCAATCAAAGCTCTACTGGGATAGCATCCAAAGCGAGGAAAGTAGACTACAAATCATCGAAGGAGCCATCAAAAATCTCAAGAGCGCTATACCTGGAGCAAAACATGCACTCGAGGTTCAGAAGCAGAATTTAGAGGCATTTTCGGCGATGCGTACACGCATTTCAAACATGGACTCAGTCTTTTCTTCACAAATAGAAGACGAGAAAACCTCCAGGAAACTCTGCGAGAACCTCCAATATATTCTTTCCAAACAAACCAAAGTTTGGGTCAAGCTTACCGACACATTGATTATATTTGCTCAGAACAGGCTGAGTGAAATCGATCAGACGAGCCGAAGGCTAGAAGCGGAGCTCCGTTCCTGGACCTTCTCAAGGAATGTCCATCAAAATTCTCTCACCCAGTCTCGAAGCGTGCTGAAAAAAATACAAAGAGAGTTGTATACTGCCAAGAGAACACTTCAAAAGGTCCCAGTCGAGGTGTGGATCGCTATCTTTCGATGGCGAACTCAAGGAGACTTGTATGAGTTCTACACCACTCATAATACTCGCCCGTTTCAACCCACGGCAATGGTCCTCTCAGCAGTTTGTCACTCGTGGCGCGATATCATCGCCCAAGAGCCCGACCTTTGGCACCATATCGCCATTCACCCGTGCGCCTCCTGGTCGGACAACAAAATTGAACTGCTCAAATTCTCCCTGGATATGGCAAAGCGACAAAAGGTACTAATCTCGAATATTTCTCAGTCACTTTTCTGGAATAGGGAGACCTATTACGACCAACGAGGCAAGCCTGTGGTGCCTGTTAAAGTCGACAGTAGTATCGTTTCCGGAAGCTATGACATTACAATTGTGACGGACACCGACGACCACAACACTATGTCCACTAGAGTCGGTGGATTACCTTTCAAAGACCCTAGGAGTTTGACCCTGGTTAATCGACTAGGGTATCAACACAGATACTTTTTTTCTTATATACCCTCATCTAAAACGGTCATCTCACTGGAAGTGGTGGACCCTACTCCACGCGATCTAAATTCTTTACAGCTCACGAGCCGGTTCCCTAACCTCACCCAATTCTCACTTCAAGTAGACAAATTCCCGAACCATTCCTCCACCGATCTCGACATCCTACTTCCTCGGGGTTTGCAAACGCTATGTGTACGACATAGCGGACAAAGTTATTTCCGCACAGTAGCCAACGTCCACCTTCCTCATTTGAATACCCTCGAAATTACACCGCCGATCGCCTCCCTTTTCGAGTCGATTGATGCACCTTCAGTCCAGCAGTTAACTCTATGTGGTCCCAAAAGCATCGCGATATTAATGCCCACGCCACCAGCAGACGGCTCAAAGATTCGCCTTCAGTCCGTCAAGCAGTTGGAGTTCCACAATTGGTTAGATCCGATACACGTCAAGGGGTTGACGGCCTGCGACGCTGTCAATACTCTCCGTGACTGGAGTGCACAAATGCCACAAGTCCGGAGGCTCAAGTTCCTCGACAGCTACGTAGATGGCAACGGGCTACTCGATCTATTATGGAGTTTGAAACATGAGAACGTCCTGGCGGGGGCAGGATTGGAGGAGATTACACTTGATTGTTGCACCGGAATAACGAGATACGAGTGCGAGGAGCTGAAGGAGTTAGTTGGAAAGGTCAACGTATTTGTCTGATACCCGAGCGATAGTTAGCCACTGTAACGAGTAGATACAGGCATCTCAAACAGCCTGTATGCTGTGAACGAGACCGATTTTGTTTCTCTTCCTTGTAGGATGGGAGAAAGCATAGTAAAGCTCGAGCCCGTACACGACAAGCAATAAGTGTGCTTTATGAGTAATATCGTAGCACAAACCACCTCCGATATTTTGAGGTATTTATGTCCTTGGTTGTCCTTGATCGTCTAACGTTCTCACCGAGTTACTGACTGCCCCACCTGACCGGCCACCCCGAATGGCGTGATCGAGAGGCCCCAAGTTGGTCAGTAGTCATTTGGGAGGAAGAAATTGATAATCCTTCCATAATAAATCAGAAAATCTACGCTCAAGTAGGGAAATCTCCCGAAAAGGTGGACTCTTCTGTGTATAATTAGTGAATCTGCTCAGCTTCCATCACAACCGGATTGGATTCTCATTTTTAGGACTCTTGAGATATATTTCCGGTTTAAAGAAGATAAGAATGCGGCCCGATTCGTTGCTAACGAACTCGATATGTCGCTCCACGCACCTGCTGTAGGTGGGATGTGGGATAGTTGCTCCATATTTGAGAACAGAATACGATACCGCTTCGCATACACCGGTGTTTGGGAGCGTCCGTATTCCGATAAGCTAGCGATCCGGGCCAGGCTCCCGGTTCCGTCTTGGTCTCCACCAATACCTAGACATCCTTATGGCTACGCTCGAGTACGTCAACGACCTTGAAATAAGATATAAACACCAGGGGTTTAACAATGTCCCGTTCTAGACGATTTCCAGGCGAATCTGCCGCTGAGCACGGGATCAAGGAATTTATCAACGATAAAGAGCGCCAACTCAAGATTTACCAGCAAGATATCGAAAAGGACGAGTATAAATTAAGAAATAGCGAGAAGGCCATCGAGAATCTCGAGAGAGCATTACCCTTCGCAAGGCGTGCCGCCGAGATCCAGAAGCAAAACTTGGAGGCTTTTTCAGCGATGCGCACACGCAACGCAGGGATTAATATACCCTTTAACACCCCGTTGAACGACGAAGAAAGTTCCAGAAGTCTATGCACGAACCTGGGACTGACTCTCGCCAAGCACCGCGATGTTTGCTCTAGGCTCACGGATGCGTTGACCGCATTCGCTCAAAACAGACTGAACGAGGTGGTTGAGGCGACTAGGCAGCTGGAAGCAGACCTCCATTCGTGGCGCTTCTCGAGGCATATACTCCAGAAATCTATCATGCATTCTAAGAGCGTATTGAAGCAAAGCAAAATCGAGCTGAATGCCGCTAAACGACCGTTTTGGAGGGTACCCCCTGAGGTCTGGGTGGACATATTTCGCTGGAGGATTCAAGGAGACCTAGACACGTTTCACACCATTCACACTGCACGTCCGTTTCAACCCACGGTGATGATCCTCTCCAAGGTCTGCCGCCTGTGGCGGAACATCGTCAATCAAGAGCCAGAACTTTGGCGTTATATCGCCATACACCCCTATGCTTCCTGGCCAAATAAGGAAGTCGACCTGCTCAAATTCTCCCTAGGTAAGGCGAAGCGGCGAATCGTGCTGGTGTCAAACCTTTCCCAATCGCCTTTGTGGAATGACAGGCCGAGCTTTTTCTTGAAAAAGAAAACTCACTTAAGTCAAGTCAATGCCAATGTCGTGTCCG
The DNA here is from genome assembly GCA_019627725.1 of Serendipita sp. 401. Classification (NCBI taxonomy): domain Eukaryota; kingdom Fungi; phylum Basidiomycota; class Agaricomycetes; order Sebacinales; family Serendipitaceae; genus Serendipita; species Serendipita sp. 401. The sequence continues at coordinate 8,288 of WSTQ01000184.1, read as the reverse complement.
AAAGGTACGACGTCACGCTCGTGATGAGCGCTAATGATACCTCCGGCATATCCAGGGTCAATGAGCTGCCTTTCAGCAATCCTCGTGAATTGGCTTTCGTTTTTCCGCCTTTTACGCAGATTAACTCGCCGGCAACGGGGGCACTCACACCATCCCCTCTATATTTATGGGAAGAGATTAGTAACCAATTTCCCAGTATCACTAAACTCTCACTCGAAGTAGACAGCTTCCTGCACATCTCCAGACCCCGGTTCGTACTTCCCCCTACCCTCCAGGCACTACGTATACGACACAGCGGTGAACGTCCTTTCTTCATATCGCAAAACAACATTCATCTTCCCAACTTGGTAACCCTAGAAATCACGCCACCAGCCACCAGCCTTTTCGAGGCTATTGACACCCGTTGTCTCCGGCAATTGGTCCTATATGGTCCCAAAAGAAAGGCGACAGTAGCCCCTACACCCCCACCTTATACCTCAGTGATCCGACTTCAGTCGGTCGAATACTTGGAGTTCCATGAATGGCTAGACCCAAGGGTCATTCCTAGAGTGGAAGATTGCGATGCAATAAGTGCCCTCCGTGATTGGGGAGTGCGAATGCCACGAGTTAGGAAGCTCAAGTTTATCGATAGTTACGTCGACGGTAGAAGACTGTTGAATTTACTGAAGAATTGGCAACGTGTTGAGGGTACTGGGCCACAATGGGAGGTCACACTTGATTGTTGCACTGGAATTAGGAGATACGAGTGTGATGAACTAAAGGGACTCGTGGAGAAGGTCAATGTGTTCGTATGATGCTCTGGAAATGCTTATTCAACTTAGTAGATAGTCGCAGATACTGTATATAGCCTGGATAAAGATACCTCCCTTCTCGTTAGATCGTTGACGACCGTGTGTCGCTGGAATAGGTGCATGTGACAGTAGTGAATTCGGGTGGGGTTGCTTGAGCGGGTAGGCGATACGTCGACCGAGATGCTTTCATGGATAATTGGGGGCTCCATCAATGTAGGCGTACTCTCCCCCTTATAAGGGTTTACCAAAGGGCGCAGCTATCACCGCTCAGTAGGTCCAGTCCAATCTTCCACCGAGGCAGAGGAATGTTATCTTTCACGATGGCTATAGAGGAGCGGAGGGTATACGGTCAATAAGTAAATCGTTTGCTTGCCGTCCCGTAGATGACCAAATGCCGAAGGGTCCATTCGAATGGTAAATAACCTTATAGAATAACGAGTCTAAAAATACACGGGGGTTCGCCATCGCCTAATCAAAGCAGCCTCGCTGGCTACTTAGGCTTGGTGAGAAGCTGAAGAATCCGTTAGTTAAATATCGCAGCCGAAGAACAGAAGGTAGATCACTGACTATCAAAGATTCTCAACTTCTCCACCTGCTGCGACAATCTCTCGCAGTCCGTTCTGGATATCCCAATACACCTCGCAATCGTGATCCTTTTGAAAATGGCAGCAGAAACTTCGAGAACTTCGTCCAAGAAGCCACTCAACTCGATACCGTGAAGATATCCATCCGAAAACTCGACCTCTTCGAGATGCGTTGCATACGGTTGGAGTTTCCGAAGCACACTGAGCATGTCGATCGTCGGCACTGTGGCCGAAACTGGGCTCTGTAGTTCGGTCGCAAAGGTGGAGTTGACGCGTGGTGCATTCGTCCAGTCGAGTCGAAGTACGGTCACATCGCCCAACACTGCACCAACAGACTTGATCCACGGTGCAGTATCCATCTCGTCGTCGATGCGCGGATAGGAGATCGTCAGGTCAGTCAACGCCGAAAATCGTAGCTGACCCAACAGCACGTGCTCGAGGGGGGTGATTCCGAGTTTCTTGAGATTGGGAAGGGAGATTGCGTGTCCAAGAGAGGGAAGGTTCGACGACTTGTTATGAGCTAGGTGAAGCTCCTCGAGCGACTCGACAAGGAGCTGTCCAAGATTGTACTGCTTTTGGTCGGTGACGGTGTCGATCTTGAGATAAGTTAGCTGGCGGAAGGGCTCATTGAATGCAAGCGCCGGGAAGAAGTTGATGAATGTGAGCTTCTTCGTGTTCGAGAATGAGCTGACTAGGTTCCGATAGAGGAACGTCGATCGCAACGGTTCTGTCGCTTGGACTTGAACCTTCAAGGCGCTAGGGGAGAAGAAGATGGGTTGATACATTGGAGGTGCCATCTTCTCTTCTGCTCGTTCTACGAGTAGGTGGAGGGTATATTCTTGGAGTGATTGGCTCATGGTGAGCACGTCGTGAGTGGAGGGAAGAGATGATGGGAACAGTTGACCATGGTTGGTGACGACGGTAAAAGGGCCTTCGTTTGATTTCTCGCGCATAAACGCAATCATATCCGGCTTGATATTTCCATTAGCCCCACTCCTCCAGTGGGCCGTTCTCCATAACTCCGGAATGCCCATGGCAACACGCCTCCATGGTTGACAAACATGTGAGAGTGTTAGGATCGTCGATCGTCTTTCCGGCGAATCCTCCGATAGGAAGTGGCGATCATCCTCCTCCACCCGAAGCCTGAAGATCTCGGCCCAGACCTCGGTAGGAACCTTTTTAATTGCTCGAAAGCAACTTTGGATATTGTCCACGAGACCTTGTATATCAGCGCGATGGTTTTTGGAGGCATTTAATGTCTCAAGAGCGATCGCCCTGGTGTGGTAAGTGCAGCGAAGGTCTTCTTCCAGGTTTCCGATCGTGATATCGAGTTTATCACAGAAAACGGCGAGCTCTACACTCTCCGACCGTAGCTTCTTCTCACGATCGGGGATTTCATGGCCGAGCAATGTCGAAAGCTCCTTGCATGGTTCTGGCGCGTCGGGCTGAACAACGGTACGGGTCGAGGAAAATGAGATTGTACGGAGTGTGTTTTTGATATTAGCCGAGTGGTCTTGATATACTCGGTGCATCTCGCGAGCCTTCGTCAACGATTTCTCCAACTTGCCGATGGCAAGATCACAGGCGACAACGACCTGTTGATCCTTCAGCATCTTCTCGTCAATGAGAGCCAGCTCGTTTGACTTTTGGGTGCGAAGGGTGTTGAGCAGATGTGCCTCCTTACCAATAGGAAGCAAATTGGAACGTGTGCTATAAAAGAGAAATGTCCCAAAAAGAGCGTAGATCGTTAGCTACATGATTCCGTATACCAGAAGGTAGTTTTTACTTACATATCTCCAGACATGGGAGAGGCCAAGTTTGAGGAGTGGCGGTGAGCACCGCAAGCGTCCAATGCTTCTCAACCCAAGGCAGAGCAAGAGCAATATCATGGCGACAAGAAAGAATTTAGAGTGGTAACTCGAGGCATCGCTCTCTCATTTGGCCTTGCAAGATGAGGATCAAATCGAGTTTACGGCTAACTGACCGAGCTGGAGTTGGTGCGTCGCGATTAGCAGACGGTAGGACCAGCTGGTAAAAGCGACCACATACTGATTAAGTACGACTTTTCATGGAGTAGTATGTCGTTCATATTCGTCCACAATTAACGACCGAAGAGTGAGCCATATGCTCGCTGGAGGACTCAACGAGCTCCCTGATCCAGGTAAAATACTTGCTTTTCTGAAGAGTTTTGTTTTATGAAAATATTCATCTTGGAAAGTTTCGTCCTGGGCCAAAAAAACCGGGAGGATAAATGACCCTCGGTTGTTGAACACCGCCCACAAGCAGACTCGCCCTCTTCAGAGAGAGAATAGAAGGATCCGAAAGACGAAGAAAGTGGCTATTCCTGATAATCAACGACCACGAGCGGTCTGCCAGTCCTCTCGCTTGGTCAATGAGGTTGAGTCCAAATCAGTGGTGCCCTCATTCGACGGTTTGGACCTCTCTTCAACCAAGGGACCGGAGGCGACGAGCAATACCAACAGTCTGCCGTTTCCCTTTCGCTCACTCTACCAGAGCCTGTTCAAGCTGGCCGTCTCGAGGAGAATCAAGGATCCGACCTTTGAGTAGCAGCGCGGTAGACGAACGATTAAAGTATCGCTTTACATCAAGTCAGCAGCTCAGACGCATGAAACCAAAGTATATTCTTCATCTTAACGTATATCTAGGGCGTGAAATTTGCGTCTATCAAGCCCAATAGAATATTCACGGCTGAAGTATCAGCTACACGGAATCCTACGAGAAAGAACATATGTATTTTCCTTTAAAACCCCAACATTGAGACAACCTACACCGTCTGCAAATCTGTCGCAATCCATTGAGATACCGCTAGCGAATCACCTACAGAGAGTTTTACACGGGGTAATATGTCTTCCCTCTTTGTGGAGAGATCATCAGACGAAGACCTCGAGGCGACCTACTAGTTCTGCAAGTTTATCACAGTCCATTCTCGTGATCCCGGTACAATGGTATAACATCAACTTCTCGATCGATTTTGCAGTCCTCTTTGAATCTCCCAACAAGACCTCAAGAGAACTAGCGAACTGCTCTCCATTGATCCAGGAGTTGCTAAACCCCAGCTGGGTGAGCCTTGGTGATCCCTTTACCAGCTCCAGGCATAGTGACGAAGCTGAGTGGCAGAGCTTGGTTGAGTCCTCGTCTGATGGCTGTATCCAGTTGCAAAACATGACTACTGAACAGGTTGAGGCCAATCTGAGCAACGAAGTAGCGGAGTAATCGTCCTCAGGCTCTTCACTACACACCCGAGGAGGATCTAAAAGTAGATTACGCAACGAAGGTGTCTCTACATATTTCATAATGTCCTCATGTGTGGCGGTGATCCTCAGAGCCTTCAATTTGGGTAGGGTTATCGTTTCTCCAGTGTTGAATGGCCTATAAAATCTATGGCTCGTGATTGCCAAGCTCGAAAGGTTTTGAATGAGGTATGGCGTCACGTCTATGTTTTCTCCAGCTACGGGTAACAACACTAAGTGAAGCAAACCGACACTGTCCAAGATAGAGCTGTGTGGAACCATGCCTACGCATGTGATGATAGGAGATCTAGGTAGCTTCCCCGATAATATTATGTCCTTCCCCCTACTGAGAATAGATGGGTAGGTCCTTACTTCGTTTGGAACATCAAAGCCTAGTTCGGAGCATCGTGCCTGAATGTCTATATTATGCCGCTTCAGGCGAAAATAAAATCCATAGTTGCTCTTCCTGATACCATCGATAGAGGTTATATCGACTGTTCCGGCCGAACTTGAGGTTGTCGACAAGGGAGGGGTGGTAGCAATGAAGGTGATCTCATGACCTTGTGTCTTCTCCAATACAAACCGAAACGCTTCCATTCGATGCTTTTTCCAGTTTCTCTCAAGGTGAAATCCAATGTAGCTCCATAGCGAAGCCTGGTCGTGGACAATATGCCGCCAACGACTACATACTTGGGAAAGGGTGAATGTTGTTGGTATGAAAAATGATTCTCTTGAGGTACGAATATATTCTATAAGGCCATTGTGTATGTGATATGCGAAGATATCGGCCCAAACCTCACCCGGGATACGTGTCTGGGGGCGCATCAGGCAGGCAATGTTGTGTATGTTGTCATTGACGATTTTGATGGCATTTTGAATTTGACTTTTTTTGTTAGCTGCTAGGGAATGCTGTAGTCGCTGGAGGGAAAGTCTGTCGGTGATTTGTCGCATGCGAAGCCGAGCATTTTGCAATCTTTTCTCCTCGCTGGTAAGTAAGTTTTCGAATTCAAGCATTGATTCGGATATTTCACCGCTCAAATAGCTTGCATCCTCTTTTGAGGCAGGCTGGCGAGCGCCAAAATCTGGTCCGAGCTCCTGGAGGGGGGCTGGTTTATTGTGAGAGCGAATAAAGTCAATGTTGACAGAGTAATGCTCGACAACCTGACGTGCTAGATCCAAGGTTATCTCGTCTTCACTGATTGCCCCTGAATATCGATTGATTTGATCTTCCAAATCTGTATTTAGTCCCTCCAGGCCTTCCAGCTCGACGAGCCTACTCTTCATCTCGGACTGAAGATAGCGTAACATTTCTTGAGTAGGCTCATCATTTGACCTTTTGGTTCAGCTTTGTAAGCGGGATGGCCACGGATCCGCACAATATATAGGTCAGCTCACTGAAATGTAGGTCTTGTGTCCACGGTATCCATACTAGTCAGGCGATTGATGTCTTAACAAGGTCTGATCTGCAATTATTTCTCGAATAATTTGAGCCGGACTTCACGTACTAAGTAGAGATATCTGTGGTGGAGATCAGGCTTGCACTGCAGTTCGCCAGGCTCCGCTCCAACAAAGCTACTTCGGGGCCCGCCTAAGGGATATATACACACCACGAAGGAAAGTCTATGAAGTCTATCTAGAAAGATAAATATTTAGCTGAGTGTATCACCAACTCGAGGCGAGAACCTTTTCCACCCCATTCTATAAATATTTCGGATAGATGATTTGTCCTAGAGTGCGTGATAAATCGGTACGGTCCAGGGCTATTTGTTGGTCTCAACCTAATGCAACAGTACACTCGGTGTAGAACCCCTGCGGATTTGCAACTACGGAACCATAGAGGTGCGACAGGTTATTTAATAATAAAGACTCGACTCTGCTATATTGTTTGCGCCTCCTATTACACCTTTCAGCCCGAGAATACCCGCATTCACTCTCGCTTCTGGAGTCGTTGAGTCTCGGAGATTTTAAATTCTCGGTCTCCTTTCCGGTTCCCGCCTCTCCGTATCTGCATCCCCATCCGTCTCGATACGACTCGGTCTTCGCAAGTTCAACGGTTGCGTCTCCACAATCATCGGAACACCGGAGATAACCGAGCGTTCGTCGTACGTATCCGAATCTTCGTCAATCAGTCTCCCCACATCCTCGTAAATTGCCGCTCTTCGACTTGGGTTCATGTCCTTTGCAGGAGGCGGAGGCTGGCCGGAAGCAACAAGATCCTGCGTGGTGTTTGGCGGTCCAGCACCCCATCCACCAGGTCCCGTCCCCAGCGATTCCATCATCACACTGTTACCAGCACCTTCACCGCCGCCTTCTGCGCCATTCCCACTCTCCCCCATCCCAATTTCCTCCGGTCTTTCATCCACATCCAAATTGGGACTTCTCAGCGACTCCAATAGCTCTCTGCCTTCCCGCTCGCGCTGACTCATACCTATACTCAGTAATCCCTCTACATGCGTTCGACCACCGCCTCCACCAATGGTCGTCATGCTCCCTTCTCCTCCAAGTTCTTCATTCGTCACTTCACGTTGAGCTACCTGGATGCTCCTCCTCGCAAGTCTTCCTCTCCTGTCACGAGGTGCTCCACTGCTCAGGAAACTGGGCAGCCGTTGTCCAAAGGCGGACGACCCAAGTTGATGCGGTTGTTGCCCTGTCCCTGGTGGGTAAAGAACGAGACGAAGTAGAGTGGTTACTGCAAGTTCACCTGGTGTCGCCAGTTGAGATGTAACTGTAGGCGTTGTGGATGTCAACGAAATGTTGTGTGTCGCAATGGACGAGAGGACGAGCAGCCTGGTCATCAGACATGATTAGCACCAGAATCAAATATTAGAGGGTTTTAAAGACTTACATTTGCTCTAATCTAGGTTTGTGATGCTCCGATAAGTCGGAGTTTAAATTTCCATCCTTACTGGGCGTGCTAAATCGTTTCTGCAGCTTTGTGGAGACCGGCAGTACAACAGAGTCTCGAAAAGCACGTAAGGCCAGTTTGCGAACGTCGATGCTCTGCCCAACTGAGATATTGCTTCCTCCAATGCTTGTGCTGCTTCCCCCAAACGCACTGTAACCAGGGCTGTATCCACCCGTACCACTCTGGGAGGTAATCGCGGCATCAAACGAGATTGCATTGGGCGATGGTGATGAAGGCCGGTTCGTTTTGGGGGTTCGAGCTAACGACTGGAGGTATGGATCCGTCTGTAGAGGCAGAAATATCTATTGTAGGAAGGCCATTCAGTTTCCAAAAATACATATTCAAATGATTGAATTAGACGTACACCTTCCACGTATGGTAAAACCTGATCCCAAAAAAATCCCCAAAGGTCCACAATCCGAGCCGCCAGTTTTTCTTCGTCAACGCCGGCCGCGAGTTTCGAGTTCAACGTGACCATACCAGCTGTAATGAGTTCGGATACATCGGCTTCTAGTTGGGCGACAGCTTTGCTCGGATTTCGACTGATGACGGCGACGATTTGTTTTCGGACGAGCGCGTTGAGGTCTTCTATGGGTATCCGAAGCGGATCTCGGTTGAATAGCGGGAGGACGTGCACGTGTAGCGCGCCCCATGGATTATCTTTTTCTGCGGAGGGAGGCCCCGACATGGTGGAGGAACCAGGGCTGACAAGCGTGACGCCACTGCCGCCCGAAATCAGAGTCGGGTTGGCCCCATA
>WSTQ01000183.1:9257-23111 GCA_019627725.1 Serendipita sp. 401 | reverse complement strand
AGTGCATACTGGCTGCAACTCGTAAGTATTTTCATGATTTTCAACTTTTCCTTTTGCATCCCACAGCCGCAACCCTTCCGTCATTGCCACGAGCGCTTGAGTGGGCGCGGCATCGATCTGCCCTTCGTCAGTCTGAGAGGTCTTCTGAGGACGGCTGAGATATACCAGGCCTCTTATTATCTCCTCTCGTCACAAGAATGCTCGTATTAATCTGACTGATCCATAGCTTGATAACGATGATGATATGAACAAGACGCTTAGCGAAATTGTACGTGCTATGTCCGTCGATATAGACCTTTAGATTGACAAAGGCCGCGCATAGGCTTCTCGGGGCATCAAAGGTTGGTGGAACTTCTTGCCATATTGCCATGATTCTTACCAGCTCCTGCCATCTCAGTGGTGAGAACATGGGCATTCAACGATGTAAGGCGATACCTGCGCCCGCTGGGGAGGACGTGCTGACCAGGCCTTTTCAGGTTACCGAGATTCCACCGACCGGCGTTTGGTTGCGAGTTTTCCATGAGAATGGAACAATCGAACTGAACACTGGAGAGAACGGGATCATTAGATTGGATCGAATCGTTCGAGTGGCGGAACAAGTTGGCATCTACGTCCTTTTCAGTCTGACCAATAACTGGTAGGTGAACACTTTATGCGCTTAATTCAGCCAGATTGAGTTATTTGACAGGTTTCCCCGAGTGGCCAATAAGACCCAGCCACTTTTATCAAGAGGCCTGAATGGACAGGCCTTACCCCGCAATTATCTATCGAACGATTACGGGCAAGACCTTTTGTGCATGAAAGTTTGATATGCTAACGTACTCACGTAGGGGAATGGATACATACGTCAAACGCTTCCGTCCAAATGTAGCAACCAGCGACCTCGTTCATGACATCTTTTACACTGATCAGAACATTCGTAATGCCTATAAATCTTATGCCGAATTCATCGTCAAACGCTATTCTAATGCTACATCTGTGATCGGATGGGAGGCCGCTAATGATCCAAGGTGCAACAGTACCTTACCGGCGTCCACAGTCTGTAACCCTCAGATCATCACGAAATGGACAGCCGACGTCGCAAATACTATCAAGGAAGCAGATCCTAATCACCTAGTTGCGACTGGGGACTCCGGTTTCTATTGTGTGGATTGCGATAAAGTGTATCCATACACCGCACCTCCCCCAGCTCCATCCGCTGCTGTGCGCCGTATGCGGAGAGAAGGTCCACTTACATCAAAGAGGATACTTGCCAAAGATTCCGAGTGGAAGAAGAGAAATCTCCCCCCACCAAGTCCGTACAAACGGACGTTGAGCGGTCTCACCATCCGTGGCAAATGGAACGCTCCAAAGACCAGTTCACAAAAACGACAATCGAACAGCTTTGGCCCATTATTCGATGGATCGTTTGGCGTGGATACGGAGGACCTTTTGAACGCTCCAGGGGTGGACTTTTCCTCTTTGTGAGTCGGACCATTCGAACGTCTGTCTGATGAGTTCTCATCCAATGCTCATGTATATAGCCAACTCTTCCCCGATCAGAACACCTACGGTCCGATTGGGACCAATAGCGTCTCCAACTTCTCGGAGATCGTTCAACAGGGTATTGACTGGTTGGTGCAACATGCATCCACCGCCAACTCGTAAGTCTTGTCATACCGATCACATGCGATACTTAGCAAGCTTTTGTGCAGATATGGAAAGCCATCCACCCTGAATGGATTTGGTTTGGTGACTAACGTCACCTCCAATACGTTTGCACCCTTCAACTCCTCTAGTATGTAGCCCTCTGACATTACACCCTCGACGCTAATTCATCGATATGTAGTTGTGCATGAGAGTCCCATAGGCACGACACAAAGCCAGCAGATTGGTGCTTATACAACTTGGATTAACACCGCCATTGATAACGACATCCAGGGTATCATTCACTACCAAGTAGGAAGCTTTTACCGTTTCTTCAAGCGTGTCGTTCTAACTTTTTATATTTAGTGGGGTCAAACAAACATTACTCAGTCTTCGTCGATCGCGATCACCCAACAATCGGGAGTTGGGAGCATAAATTCGACTACCAACACATTTTACTCTCCCAACGACGGCTATGCCGCGTATGATAGTGCAATCAAAGACACACTAGAAGCAGGAGTGAAGCGAATCACGGCCCGGAATACATCTACGAGGAAACGAACTTCACTCAATGAGTTCTAAGGGAGACTTTAATTTTTCGTGCTTAGGGGACGCCTCTCATATTTTTACGCTTCTATCATGGATATAATGACGGACATTTCGTATCAAAGAGATTTTATGATTGACCATTCACCTAAACAATACACAATATGAACCAACCGGATGAGAAAAGATTTGGGCCCTTTGTATTAGAGTGGTTCAGATTGCCCCTAAAGATACCTGGCTATGGTTCGAAGGTGCACCATAGGAGGCTCCTCCATTTGAGACCTCCTGCTGAAGATTCTCTCGCCAGGAGAGCTGCCTCTCGTGCACCTGTCGAATGTACGAGTAGCGGAAGAACTGATTCAAAGATTGAAGGAATTGAAAGCCAATCTACCAGACCGGGAATCTGTATCAGGGGCTTGCACGATTATCTAGGAAAACCACACACCGGATAGTCCCTGATTACATTCATCAGGTTTACCGTCATTTCGCGTATGTATTCTTGTTGATGGAACAACCCCGTGGCGACCGGTTGCAACCCTCCTTGTTGGGGTGGGCAATGGGCGAGCAGCTGTGTAGGGGTTGAACATCCAAGAGTCTATATGCTAAATAAGAAACTGACCTCCACCACCTGGTCATAGGTTCGAATGCTTTTACACATGGTTTCAAATATCAAAGCAACCTCGCCCTCGGGAATGTTCTTGCCATTCCTTAACCGGACGATCTGGTGCTCCAAGTCGAATCCCTGTATAGGGCTATTCTCTTGCTCGTTATGGAAATCCTATGCACATGATGAGGTGGATTCTACGGTATCAAGACAGTGACTTACTTGGACCCAGTATTCGTAACTGGTGCTCTTCCTCCAGCCTTCGATCCTGGAGGCATTTGCGGTTAACTCCCTCATCCCATTCACTTCGTCTGAGAAACGAATGCCACTTCCGAGAGCCCCTTGTCCCGTACGACTGTTATATGTGTATTGGGTACAAGGATAGCCAATATATGTCAGCCGTAAGGTATCTTCCTCGTATCTTGAAGCCAATTGGAGAAACCTGAAGACATACTCGGCAAAGCGAGCACGGATACCTACTTCTCCCACATGATTTACAATTGACGCTTGTACCTAAAGAGTTACTTGAGAGAGTAGAAAAAAAAGTACGCAATTGATAAAAGGTACCTCTTCCATGAATAGTGCATCGTAGCTATCCGGTCTCACCATATAGTCGGGTTTCGCTGACGGATTGACACCAGTAGAAGGTGTAGGTGACCTCCCAAACTCTTCCTCACGGTTAGTGGGGCCATCTGAGCGACCATCCGTCCGAGATGCAGCATTGAGAGTTGGGGGTGCAGGGAATAATGGTAGAGCAGGAGCTGCTGTGGCAATATCTTTGTGCACAGCAATAGTGTTGCTTATTATGTTGCAAAGGACATCCCAGACGGGGAGCTGTTCGAATATTGGGTTCGTCACGCCCGCTATATAGCCGGTCGCAGCACTGCAGAGCATCAGAAGATATTGTGAAAGCAAATGAGAACTTACAATGGCTCCAACACGTCTTTTGTGCTCAAGTTTATGTACGGGAACGCTCGTTCCACGAACCCTCTCAAGTAACAACCACTACCTGATGCTAAAGCACAGGCAGCCAAAACGCAATTCCCCACAGCAGAAGCGGGTTTGCCATGGCCAATAAATATCACACGCTTTTGTGTGATGATAGCATTGAAAATAAGGATAATGGGGTGTGTTTCACGACCATTAGTATGGAGGTGGGGGTGAAGTGGACCAGTGATGGTCGTCGGAGTCGATGAGAAACATTTGATGAGTTCTGTTAGAGAGAACTAGAATCCGTGTTAGACGGACGATATCATCGAATGGGATACTCACATCTCCAACCTCCTCCGTAAAAGCTGAGACCGGAACTTTTATTGGGAGAGGAATATTGGCATATTTAATGGTAGTTTCGTAGAAATGTGTATCGCGATGATGATGTCTTCTCTTTAGGATATGGCCCGAGTCGGAGGACGTAGTAGCCAGCTCCTCTCTACTTCTCAAAGCATCTAGAGAAGCATTGGAGGCAATTCTAGGGTCATGAGAATTATCCAAATGGCTTTCGTCTCCAATCATTGCCACGCTACCACTTGAATTGTGGGATACTTCTGAAGGTTGATCACCACTGGCCTCGCTCGCGGTCCTTTTATGGTACTTTAATGAGGTTGCTGACTTCGAACGAAGTAAAGGTTGATTTACGACTTCGGACGAGCCGTTAGGTTTAGATGTCAAGCCAGAGGACGACTCTGCCACCGATAGCAACTCCCCCGTGACTTCTCGGGACGACCTACGAGAGAACTTCTCCGCGAAGACATCCGTACGATCTGACAGCCGCATCACGAGTTTCTCATGACGTGTCAGTGTTGGTACCATTGAGAGATCCAGGGAATTGAGGGTATCAAATATATCTTTCACGCACGCCTGCGTCGGATTTTTGTAATACTCATCGAGAGCAATCAATAATACTGGCTAAGAGGGATTAGATGGCGCTATGGGCTAGGAGTTGACATTTACCTTGAAGATCTGAAAGTAAGGGAGACAAGTGCAGATAGCGAGAGCCTTGACTACTGCACCACTGATTCATAGGTCAAAATCTGTTCCTAAAAGAGTGATATACATACCGCCGGGCACTATCGTCACGCTTGGTTCTCACTAGGCTAAGAACATACATCAGCTTTCCTGCCTCTACATCAGCTCCTTCTTCATTAGAGGGTATGATGGCGTTTGCTGCCGATTGGTTGAGGAAAAAGATAGTCCAATCCTGCGCTAGTAAGTGGACACCATCCGGAAGCATTGACTCCGCCAACAACCTCAACAGCGACAGTCAGCAGAAACAACCCTCAGAATTCAGATACACATACTGTTCATCTGTTCCAGTTGGACGCGGATATTGTTGAGCGATCACAGCCCCTTTGTCGATATCGAATTCCGCGACGAGCACGAACGAGACATGCTGTGGCGGACGAGATGTTGCCATTCTCACGAAGACTTTCTAGAGCGAATCGATTGTTTCTGAATCGTATGATTTTACTCAAAGCGAGCTGATACTCATCCTTCCGCGGATATGATAGGTGGTCAAGGTTCAGGTGCCTAGCGTGCTTCTTGGACTGCACTACGACCCCGTCTCATAATGAGGTTTGAAATCGACAATTTACCAGTGCATAAAACATTCAGAAAGTTGTTGGACGCGTTCTGACGCGTTATAGATCGTCTTTCCCTATGATAAAATATACCCAGGTTGGTATCCTTCACACAATGTCCATCAAAACAGGCTGTCTGAAATACTATAGAACAATATAAGTACATGTGTGATCTTAAACGCACATTAGACGCAGCTGTAGGATATGTCTGAGCACGTTATTGGCAGCTTTGCTGAGTCAGTGGCCAGGGACACTGCGTGCTGGAGATGCCTTCTGGGACAGGGAAAACCGTCTCTCTTCTCTCCTTGATTGTATCTTATCAGCAGGTAGGTGGCCGCCCTTCTTTGCTCCACCGTTGACGAGACCTATTGCCACAGTTCTTTCCAACCAAGAGAAAACTGATTTACTGCTCCCGGACTGTACCGGAGATTGAGAAAGCTCTTACTGAGTTGAAGAGGCTGATGATGTATCGAATTGAGGCTGCAGAGACCGAAGAGCAGAAAGAAAAGGAACGCTCTTTTACTGGAATAGGTCTGACAAGCCGAAAGAACCTGTGCCTGAACCCACAAGTTAGCACAGAGAAGAAGGGTTATGTCGTCGATGCCAAGTGCAGAGACCTTACGAATGCTGCCGCCTGTGAAAAGGGTCGGGCGAATCCAGGATCTGTTCCCCTATGCGACTGGCACGAAGTGAGTCTCTCTGTCCAATTAGGCCATTCCTAATCAATCCACAGGGCCTAAACGAAATGGAACCGGGCAATCTCGTCCCTCCGGGAATCTGGACGCTCGCGGACCTGATGGAAAGGGGACGAAAAACCAGAACATGCCCCTATTTTACCGTCCGAAGAATGGTAAGCTTGAGTGCATTTGAAAACGTAGTCTCACCGATAATAGATGCCTTTCGTGGATATCATCATTTACTCTTTTCACTATTTATTGGATCCAAAAGTAGCTGAACAAGTCTCGAAGGAGTTATCTAAAGACGCAATCGTTGTGTTTGATGAGGCTCACAATATCGGTTCATCCCTTTCCTAGCTGACGTGGATGTCTATTTGACCGCTTCATAGACAACGTATGCATCGAGTCTTTGAGCATTGACCTGACCCGCCCTATGCTTGATGCTGCTGGCCGAAGTGTAACCAAATTGGGTGACCAGGTTGAAGAGTGAGTTAAATGACAACTGATCGTCTTTAATCTGACATACCTCAGAATCAAAATCAAAGATGCATCCAAGCTCCAAGACGAATATGCCAAATTGGTACAAGGTCTTCAAGGCCCTGAAGATGAAGTGGATCCTGAAGACCCAGTTTTCTCCAACCCAGGTAACTGATTGATGAAGGCTGAATAGTTTTTGCTAACAACCTATGCTAGTTCTCCCCGATGATCTCCTCAAAGAAGCCGTTCCTGGGAATATCCGGAAAGCAGAACACTTCGTTACATTCCTCAAGAGATTTGTGGAGTATCTAAAGGTGTGATCTCTCGGTCATCCAGTTTGCATCACTTATAATGGTACAGACTAGAATGAGGGTTCTTCATGTTGTTGCAGAAACGCCACTATCCTTCTTGCAGCACCTGAAAGACATAACCTTCATCGAAAGGAGGCCATTGCGGTGAGTAGCAAAGCAGAGCTCTATGATTAATTCTAATCTGCCGTAAGGTTCTGTGCGGAACGACTGCAATCCTTAATTCGTACACTGGAACTTTCTGGACTCGACGAATACTACTCGCTCCAGAAGGTCGCCTCATTCGCAACCCTAGTCGCAACATACGAGACAGGTGGGCCAACGTTGGCTTGAAGGGCATCCTTCTGAATCTATACCCAGGGTTTCAGCTTATACTAGAACCATTTGAGACGGACAATGCAACGATTCCGAATCCAATATTTCACCTTATGTTGGTCATGTCGACCTCCAC
The DNA here is from genome assembly GCA_019627725.1 of Serendipita sp. 401. Taxonomy (NCBI): domain Eukaryota; kingdom Fungi; phylum Basidiomycota; class Agaricomycetes; order Sebacinales; family Serendipitaceae; genus Serendipita; species Serendipita sp. 401. Next base: position 15,846 of record WSTQ01000183.1, on the reverse strand, counting down.
CCCAGGAATTCTATACTGATTAATCGTCAGATGTCTAGATCCTTCCTTTGCCATTAAGCCTATTTTTGAAAGATTTAGTAGCGTGGTCATCACCTCTGGAACGATCTCACCGTTGGACATGTACCCCAAAATGCTTCAGTTCACACCCGTGGTGCAAGAGACCTACCCAATGACGCTCACTCGGAATTGCTTCCTGCCTTTGGTAAGTCCTACCGCGCCAGACGGACTGGAGACACTGTACTAACAGCCATTCTAAGGTGATCACTCGTGGAAGTGACCAAGTGGCGATAAGCTCTCAGTTCGAAGTCAGGAATGACCCAGCTGTCGTACGAAATTTTGGAAGCATCCTGATAGAGTACAGTAAAATCGTGCCCGACGGGGTCGTCGCTTTCTTTCCTAGTTATCTCTACATGGAGTCCATCGTTGCGGCGTGGAATGACATGGTGGGTGCAGCGAATTATAAACTGTCCATTTTCAGCTTATATATCAGTTCAAAGGGAATCCTCGACGAAGTATGGAAGCACAAGCTGATCTTCGTAGAGACACCAGACGCCAATGAGACGAGTATAGCCCTGGAGAATTATCGCCGTGTATGCCAGGAGAAACCCTTTGCGCCTCTATGCCCACGTTCTGACAGAAATGCTATAGGCTTGCAACAATGGCCGTGGAGCCGTACTCCTCTCTGTCGCCCGTGGCAAAGTGTCGGAAGGTATTGATTTTGACCACAATTACGGGCGTGCTGTCATTATGTTCGGGTGCGTCCCTGCCTCTTTTGGTTTTCGTATGTGCGTGCTTATCCCGGCTGAAAGCGTTCCTTACCAATATACGGAAAGTCGAATACTACGCGTGAGTTTGACCCAATGTTTCGGCCGTGTCACCAACTCATTGATAACAGGCACGACTGGAGTATTTGAGAGACACCTACCGAATCAGGGAGGCCGAGTTTCTGGGGTTCGATGCCATGCGAAATGCCGCACAATGTGTTGGACGCGTATTGCGAGGAAAGACTGATTGGGGACTCATGGTGTTTGCGGACAGAGTGAGGGTTTAGTATGTGTTTGGGGACAGTGAAATGACGGAATCCATAGAGGTTTGCAAGGTCTGACAAACGTTCCAAATTACCAAAGTGGATCAATCAGTACATCACGGAAAATGCATCGAATCTCTCGACCGACATGGCAGTAGTACTATCGAAAGCTTTCATGCGAACCATCTCCCAGAACACTGCTGAGAATTTACAAACTGGGGTATCATTGTGGACGCTGGAAGATGTGTTGAACGAGCAGCTCAAAGCGAGGCAATTAGAGGCGATGGATGCGGAGCCTCCGTCTGTGGGCGTAAGGATGGAGATAGACAACAACGAGAGCGACGAGTATGACGATACTGGTTTGCCGGACCATGTCCTCGCCGCAGCTGAACTAGAACTTTGATGATTTGGTGAGCAGATTCGAATCTCTATGAATTAGTAGCTCACTTTAGCCAGCCCAGTGCTGTAGATGTCAAAATGGATCAGGCTCGAGATTGCGATGCATATCTTCAAGGCAAGCTTTGCAGTAGTAGTTGACTTTAGCTGGGGCCATCCTCTGTGGCGGACTAGGAGGGAGGTTTTGTGAGCGACGTAGCTGGAATAGCGGACAATATATGACCAACTCCATTGTATTCTTGCACGGTCTTCGTCTACACTGGTGGTCTTGGTCCTTATTGTGCTTACTGGAGTATCTACAGTACTCCTTGCCACAGTCTATGGTGGATTCTCCGACTGTGCTTCATTATTAGAACATTTCTCGAATAAAGGGGACCCTAGACACGAAAACTCTTGCGCACCGTGAGCTACATGTCCACAAGGAACGTGAACCTGAGAGAGAAAGATCCTGTAGCACATAACTTCCTAGCCTTCTGGCAAGAGATGGAGAGAGCGGAGGTGTAGCCGGAGGATCAGATTAAAAAAATTCATCCGGCACGATGGGGGCTTAAAAAGGGATCACAAGAGACGTGTCTCGTTTAACAAAGGCCCCCTTTGCCGTCTGGACATCTCCGAAAATTGCTACGTACGGTGAAGACTGCCGTCGCCTAAAGCGGTTAGCAGCATATCGCATAGCGCTCGACATCAGGAGGTCTCCATTTCTGGTTTGGGCGCCTCTTGCTAAAAGGAGGCGGCCCTAAATTACGCTAGAGGTCGACGGGCCGTGCTCTGTAGACGATGCTCTTGTAATGGACATGATCTTCCTGCTGCCTCTGTTTATGATAAGTAGAAATAAATAAGTAAGCCTGGCAGTGCTCGAAAACCAGCCCGGCAATCAACGAAAAGGAAACGCAATCTCTGCCCATTGGGGGGGCCGTTTATGGTCCATTAACTTAAGAGTTGGAGTGTTTAGTATCGTACATTCTCGATGGCAGTTGGAACGGGTACCGTTTCAATGGTCTTCGATAACCATATCCAGGCCGATTGAGGACAACTCGTGTGTCACGCTCACTTACGTGGCTCTAAGTTAACCCATTACCGTGGTCCTTGGCACAGGGAGGGCCATGCAGGGTGACTGCAGGAATTTGCAAAGAGTGAAGCTTTGTGGAGGAATAGACAGGCATTTTTGCCATCTTGACACATCACCCATCGGCATTGTCACCATTTCCTCATCAAAGGAAAGACTTGAGACATCATCAAAAGGCTCGAGTGTGGCAAGAGAAAGGCAGACGAACTCTTACGAGCAGAAAGGCCATAATGATTGTAAGAACCGTCATTAATGGACTGAAACCAAATCAAATTCCGGAATATCCTATATAGCTTGCATAGACGCGAGGATGTCGTCCAACTTCGATTGCAAGACATCGATCCCGGACAGGGGTTGATCTGGTTTGGAGTGATCGGACAAATCCAGCCTATCCATTTGCACCGAAACATTGGTTGGAGCCCGCGGAATGGCATTGTGAAGCTTCCGTAAGCTTCGGCCTAGCGCTTCCACTAACTGCTTGAGCTCATCCAACTCCACGGGGAGATCTAAACACCCTACGATATCATCCACGATTGGGATGAATTCGCGAGATAGCTCTAAAATCTGGTCATATGTCGTCACATCGATCTCAACCTGAGCGGCTGAAGAGAGCACCGTCTTTTGGATCTGCTTTCGATAGGATACGAGCCTCTCCAAGACAACAGTGACCTAGGACGCCTCTGTAAGTCCAAAAAAACTGTATAAAGGTCGCCTATGCTGACCTTTTTAATAGCTGCTCTATCCTTTTCCGTCAGTTCTACTTCGTGGGCAGCCTCCCCATCCAGCAGCTCGTCCCAACCGTCAGATATTTCTTCATCGTGGCCTGGTCGCTCTGGGTTTAACATTTCATTCACCTCTTTCATCGCGTCCTTAAGAGTTTCGTTGTCGACTTTCCACTCCTTGCAAACTGCCTCTCGAGCGTCTAGCGACAGGTTACGAGCCTTGTCACAACTCTCGTGAATCGCTGCCGTCTTTCGCATAGTATTATCGCCAGATTTACCTGCCATATACTCTTGAAGCAGGGGCTGCAATGCAACAAGTATGTCCACGGCTGATCGTCGCGCTTCGGACATGAAGGACTTGCCATGGACGTCTCGAAATGCTAATGCACACCCATAAAGCGTGCTAACGTGTTGAGATAGATCTTTAAGCGTGGGGAGCGCCGCTGACGGTGTTGGTGGCTGCTTGCCTATCGCAATCCACAGCCGAGTTGAATAATTGTATATCAAAGACACCACGGAAATAAAGTCCTTTCTCAAAATTTCCAGAGGTATTGTCTCAGTCAACCCAGAGCGTGCTGCATCCTTTTGGAGAGCATCTAAGCCCTTCCCAATTTCGTTCAACGTGCTTTGTAGAGCATCGCGAACTGAGAGAGAAAGTTAAAATATAATCAAAAGGCGAAATAGACTACCTTTGGAATCTTCAGCCATCGATGGGTGGTGGTTCAAATTCAAAGACATTTTCAGACTTCCTCTCCATCATCGGCACTTTGACACTACGCGTCGACGGCCAACTGGCGAGCTATGCAGGCCCTCGGGACATTGTCTGGGATAACCCAGGTAATCATTATCAGAAATACAGACGATAAACAGCCAGTTTGCTCACCAAATTCAACCAGGTGTCTCAACTCATGCAACCTGTATTGGCAATTGCCCAACCAGTTCGCTTTCAGCAATCCTCATTAATATCTCTACAATCCATTGAACATGTGTGTACGATTTATGTCGCCCCGGATGATGCCCTTACATCTTCGACAGTCTCTACCATCGAGAAATTATGCAGCCGAAGTTTTGAGAACAGCAAAACCCTCCCTGAGAAATAGCAGTCTTTTATCACACCACTTCGAGGCTCCTTCAGCTACTCGGGTGATGCTGTCTGCCAGACGTAGCAAGGTCCTCTCTACTCCCAAATCACCTCTTGCACGACGACATATATGGACATCTGTTCAAAAGATGGTAAAGCGCATGAATCCGGAGAGATTGACGAGTCCTTTGGTCTACGCTCGCATCATTAGCCTAGAAGAAGAGGCTAATGCATCTCCCAACAATGTCGCAAAACAAGTAACTCTCTGGCGCGCGATCCTAGAGCTAGGAACTTCATCTGCGTACCAAAAGATAATAAGTAGATGGGAGCGGCTATTGGAATTTGTGAGTAGTGTTCCTGTTGGACGAGAATGTTGTCTCTGAATATGGTCAATAGACGCCGCATAGTCAAATCATCAAGTCAGATGCAGCCTTTCGGCTTTATTTAACAGCACTCGTCAAGTCTGGTGACTCCAAGTCGGTTTTGCTGGCAGCGGCGCGACGCGAACAAGTCCTGCGTCAGGCAGGTAACACACCAGTCCCTGAACATGCCGTACCTGAATCAGAGGTTGAAAGCGTCGGAGCAGAATCGAATGTCTCGAGGGGCATTTCCTATGACATTGCCGAGGCCGTTTTGGTAGACCCCGCCGTGACATCCACACCGGAATGGGCTTTAGGGATGAGTGGTCAACCAAAATCTCCTGGCAGCAGCTTTTTACCAGGAGCGTTGCAAGCGGGCACGAAGAGCCAGCCACTTCATGTGATGGTGGACCAACCGCGAACCAACATTGCATGGCAGATTGGGAAAACCTTCTTGATCGTGGGTATCTACGGGTTCATCGGAATCACTATCCTTGGATTGTTCCTGGAAAACTCTGGTGTATTGAAAACAAATAGCCAAGTCACAGAGTTCGAGCAACACGGGGAGCCCGTCAAGTTCAGTGATGTGCATGGCGTTGAGGAAGCAAAGGAGGAGCTTCAAGATATTGTCGAGTTTCTCAAGAATCCAACGACATTTTCGACATTAGGCGGAAAGCTACCGAAAGGCGTGCTTCTCGAAGGACCACCAGGTACTGGTAAGACACTGCTTGCGAGAGCTGTAGCCGGAGAGGCGGGAGTAGTCAGTATACACTCTATTGACAAGAACGTCCTACTTAGCCATTTGACAGCCATTCTTCTTTGCCTCCGGCTCCGATTTTGACGAAATATTTGTTGGTGTTGGTAAGTGAACCTTGACGCTTCGGGTACGAGATACGAGATACGAGAATTTCCTACTAGGTGCTAAACGGATCCGTGAGCTGTTTGCGGCTGCGAGAAAGAAGCAACCCGCGATCATTTTCATCGATGAATTGGACGCTGTTGGCGGCAAACGCAGTCCAAAGGATCAGGTATACCAAAACATATCTATGAAGACTATATGCTCACATTCTATCAGCAATTCATGAAACAAACACTGAATCAGCTTCTGGTAGAATTGGATGGATTCAAACAGTCTGGTACGTGTGAGCTATCTCATCAATCCAGATACCTGACCCCGCTTAGAGGGTATCATTGTAATTGGGGCCACAAATTTCCCACAAAGTCTAGATAAGTACGTAATTACGGACTGAGCAGTGAATAGCTCCTTATGGTCGTTTACAGGGCACTTGTTCGTCCTGGTCGTTTTGACCGCAAGGTCGTGGTCCCACTCCCCGATGTCAAAGGCCGTGTTCAAATTCTGAAGCACCACATGAAGAGCGTCACAAATGATCCCAGTGTCGATGTTTCGCTTTTAGCACGAGTGACTACAGGGTTCTCAGGCGCTGATCTCCAAAATATGGTCAAGTAGGTGTTAATGACTCGTTTCTAAACTATAAATCTCATCCTATATAGTCAAGCCGCTGTACAAGCCTCCAAGGAGCATGCGACGTCTGTGCAGATGATGCATTACGAGTGGGCAAGGGTATATTGTATTCGACTGCAGATTCGGCATGTTTTAACGTCCTGCAGGATAAGATTGGAATGGGCCCCGAACGACGGAGTGCGGTAATAGAGGACAAGGATAAACTGGCCACTGCATATCACGAGGTTTTTATACCCATCTAGCCCTATATAACTCAAAGCTTACCCGGTTTAGGGTGGGCATGCGCTGTCGGCGTTGTACACAAAAGGTGCCATGCCACTTTACAAGGTTACATGTATGCCGCGTGGTCACGCTCTCGGAGTGGTACGTTGCACTAGGGTATGCCCGATTCCAGCTAAATGACCTTCCAGACACACCAAGCCCCCGTAAATGATCGTAACAGTATATCCTATCAT
>WSTQ01000182.1:0-25219 GCA_019627725.1 Serendipita sp. 401 | reverse complement strand
AGTTATTCGACTCAACTCAGCGCAGCAGATGATTCGAGATCAAAACATATGCATAAGACATGAAATGCCATAGGGGGTAAAACAAAGACAGGACAGATGAAGGGTATTTACGAGAGACAAATGCTAAAAACGGCTACAGTGCTACAGCAGTCGTGCGAGGGGGAAAAAAGAGAGAGAATGCAATGTGAGGTCACCACCAGTGTGAAAATCAGATTATCTTAACTCGAATAAGAAGTCAGGGAGGACGGAAAGGAAGGGAAAGGGAGACGAGTAAGGGGGGAGGGGGAGCTGGCACTCTTTCATTGACGATGCGCCTTGATCACCAACGTTTGCAGGAGATCGCTCAATTGACGATTATACTGCGGACTGGCCGTAGAGAATCGTGGAATGGCACGGAAGAGACCATCTTGGATGCCGGGCAACATCTTGTCGAGGTAGTCATGAATGATACGATCCTGTAATGAAAATCCATCAATATCAGATTGTAAAATGAGAGAAATTGTAACGCACGTGTGCATCGAGGACTTGCGAAGCACGGGTCAACCACCACAAGAGAGAGATCGATTCATCAAGAGACTCGACATCCGCAAGGCATCCAGCCAACTGTCAAGTTTCGTTAGTCTGAATCCGACGAACAATTAGAATAGATGCTTACCTTGTGGATCACGCTCAAAACGATAGACTGGCCGACGAGCAAAGGACCGTTGAGCGGCATCACCTTGTCAGCTGGGCAGTGCGACAAGACTTCACGTAGAGGTCGGATATCCGGGTTCGAAATCGCTTGTAAGAAGATCTTTTCCCAGTCCTCTGGCGTATCATGGCGAATATATTGAGGAGCTTGCATCGAGGGGAGTGGCGGCTGGAGGGAATGAGTGGGACCAGTCTGAGGAGTAGAGTATTGAGCCTGTTGATGGGCCTGTTGGGGGGCCGTAGGGGCAAGGGACGGCATATGTGGAGGGAAGCTGGGAGGCATATTGTGGGGTCCACTGGCGGGGACATCCGGCTTCAATCCAGACGACATTTGCCACGAGCCGATGCTGGCCATTTTATCAATCGGTCCAAGACCTTGTGGTTGGCGCATATGCGCTGGAATCGGCGCTGGAGAGGAGCGATGACTTTGGACGTGGTAGGGGGTGACGGATCGTTGCGAGGTCAAGCTCTTGACTTGCTCGGTGAGAGTACGGATCGACAATTCCATCTCACGAAGGAGTGACTATTCGAGGACTGTCAGACACACACTTTTTCATAATTCCTGTAAAAAGACCTCACCTCTTGTCCTTTGAGAGCCTCGCTCTGCCAGGTAACAATCTCCTTCTTGAGGTTGAGGATCTCCTCGTTAATTTCGCGGTAAAGGTGATCATACATCTCTGTCGTCGATTCCTGGTAGGCCGGGATCAACGTGCGCGTGATAGAATCCTTCACGTGTCGTTCAATCAACGGGGTGACGGCAGACGAGAAGGTACGAGCGACGTGAGTCGAGACGTCGGGCCTCAACAACAATCGCTCAATCTCGTTGGGGAGAGTCTGTGGGGGACCGGGGCCAGGTTACTATGTGCGATCGAATAAAACGGATGCGAGAAAGAAAGAAACTGTACCTGATTCATCGATTCACCAATGCCTCGAACGATCTGCATATCCAACGCTTGACGAACTTCTGTCCTCGTCATCATCTCGAGAGCGGGCAAAATGGTTCGTTGGACTTCCGTCTTCAACGCCGCTTCGAACACACGACCAGTGCTCTTGGCGAGTTCCCCAGAGAGATTCTTGGTAAGTCGATCTTGGAATTCGGCAGCATTGAAACGGTCTTGCTCGTGCATCTGTTCCAGTCGGCGTTCTACGTTTTTACACATCATGTCAGTAAACCAACCCCACGAGTACTTTAAGGGAAAAAAGAAACTCACGTTGGTCCTTGAATTCCCTACCAATCACTGTCGAGATCTTGCTCTGCATACCATCCTCGACCTTTTGGATCTCTCGAAGGATACCAGCGCTAGCATCCGTCGCAATTCCCGATGCCACATCAGAATTATTGCCTCGGTCTTGATTATGACCCTTTTTATCCCTTCCTCTCCTATTCTTCCTTCCTCCGCCTTCCACAGTACGCGAATCTGCCGTGTTCTCCACCGTCTCGCCCTCGACTTCGCTGACAGGGCTTCGAGGACGTTGTGGGGTACTGCTGTCCATTGGTCCCAAATTCTGACCAGGGGATTGCATGACTGGTACCGGCGCGGTAGGAGCGAACACAGGTGGATCATACCATGGGTTACCACCGGCCTTCTTCTGCTGATCTCGTGGTCCATTAGGATGAGCCGCAGTTGAATTGGGAATGCCTGGGGCCGTAGGAGGAGGAGAAATGATAGAGGGAGAGTCTTGTCGGGGTTGTTGGACAGGAGGAGAGCTTTGGACCGGTAACTTGACCAACGCCGCTTGGGAAGCCGTCTCCAGATCTTGCTTGCCAATAAGCACTTGATCGACACCTCCAGCATGAATGACATAAGCGACTAGCGCCATCGCCATCTCACCACCAGGACCAGTTGGAACCGCCGTTCCGCCTGAACCGTCCATACCCGAGCTACCCCTTTCCATTTCTTCCATCTCGTTCACGTCGCTGGTGCCAAGGATGCCCAAGCTGATCGTGGGATGAAGGATAGGGAAATCGAGGATTTGCTCGAAATGGAGAGGTGCATCGACACCAGGTTTGGCGAGTAAATCGGGTGGGGCAATCCGAAGTGCCATCAAGCTCGAACGATGAGACGATGCCGCCCAAATGCATCTGATCCTTGGGTCATAGGCGAGATGGGCAAAGAACTCGCGATCGTCTGGAGCATTGGACGATGTATTGGCAGACCCAAAGACGCCGTTCCCGAGTACAAACTTTGTGGTTGCTTGCACACTCGTGCTCTTGGGGGCAACCAGTTGGATAACGGTGTTGCGTTTGCGACCAATGACGACACCTTGAGCCTGGTCCATGAAGAAGAGTGAGGAAGGTGCACCTTCTCCGGGTACTTTCCCACTCCAGAGCAACTGTTGCTCCTGCTGCGAGTAATTCATGTGCTGGCCATAGTTTACCTGGGCTTGGTAGCTTGGTGGTTGCTGCGAACCGATCGACCAAAGGTTGATGGTACCTTCTTGGGAGATGGTAGCCAGACCACCGTGTGATAGATCGAAGGCAAAGGCCGCAATCTGCTGATCCATGCGGACGGAAGGCATACCAGAGCCTGGGATGCTGACGCCACCTGGGACAGCTGGGAAGACCTCTGCATCGCTTGCGAGGATGTGTTGAGAGATAGAGTCGCCACCGTGAGCATGATACAGTCTCTGGACGTTGATCAGATGAACTTCTGTGGTGGTGGCTAGGGCAAGGATATCGGGGTCGGAGGGGTGCCATTTGATGGACTTGTAGGGATTGGTCTGGCTCGGAGGGACAGAAACTAAGAGGAGAGAGCTGGAGGAGACATAGAATATCAGCGACTGTTGCTAGTATTGGTTGATGAGAACTCACGGGATATCGTCATCGACCATCGGGGGTACCTCCCAAACAACGAAACCGCCATCAGACGTGACACCAGCCAAGCGATTTCCCGACGTGACGAGATCAACGATGGAGGAGTTCGGGGAGAAAGTGGGAGGAAGCTTGAGGAGCGCCCTGGCGCCATTGGCTCGAGCAATCAGACGAACACGTCCTGGAAGAAGAAGAAAAAGAGGATTAAAACTCCTGCGTGAGTAAATAACGAACCCACTAACCTTTCGTCATTGCATAGGCAATCCAGTGCGAAACGCCGATGGTGCATCCTGGAACATAGATGGACTCTAGTTTGAGGAGGGCGATCGGAGTGATATGAAGCCTTTCGCTACTTGCGCTCGTAGCAGCGAGAGGGAGGGATAGATCGAGAGTAAAGGATTGGGGACCAGCGGGGCTTCGAGACTTCAAAAAGTCGGTGCTGGCACCCTTGGGCTTCCAGTCCTTTTGTTTTCCACCTCCCATGCGCCCTTTGAAGGTTGGAGAGGCCCGAGCTTGATTGGGACCTTGATTCTGACTGCTCATTGGAGGCATCATGAGCCCAGGACTCGTACTCGGAGGAGTCTGTCCCAGTAACGCGGGGGATTCCCTTTGTTGTTGTTGCATGATAGGTGGCTCTGGGCCCATGGTATGTCGATAGCTTGCCTGACCAGCTTGGTTTGGCATTTGGGAGACATTCCCAAAGGTGGGTTGAGGGAAGTTTGTATAACTCGAATCGGAGGTGCTGACTGTCTGATGCGGGATAGGGGCGACTCGAGTCAGTTGCTCAAGAAGATCGATCGACTTGCGTTTCGTGGCATCGACTGTGGCGCCCTCTTGACCTTCTCCAGCGATTTCACCTTGAGACATGGCATCATGCATAGGAGAAGTAGTGGTTGGATATGCATTTTGAGAGGACGGGTGACTCTCGCTCGTTTGCGTGCGCTTGGGAACATTTGTAACTGGTGCTACAACTGGAGAAGATTGGAACGCATCCATTGGCGATATAAAGTCAAAGTTTGTTTTTCTGGGAGCTTGTTGCTGAGCAACTGGAGGTTCTGGTAGTGTAGGCTGAGGCTCTGGACGTTGGTAGCCTCGATCGGACTCTGTGACTCTTTGAGGAGCAGGAGCAGGAGCAGTAGGAGCAGTAGGAGGAGCAGGAGCAGTCGAGCTAATGGACGTCATCAACAAAAAATGGAGAGGATAGTCTAATTAGCATTACTCACCTTAATAAGGAATCCAAGAGCATACGACCTGCGTTTGATTGGTCCTGACCAGGATTAGGTTTGGTGACCTGCTGTGAGCTCGAATTACTAGCAGGGGAAGCACTAGCAGCAGCATTGCTTAGGATCGCTAATAGATCCATGTTGTTTTTATCTTGAGACTGCAGCTGAGGCTGCTGCTGTGGCTGGGGAGGCTGAGGGGCGTTATAGGTTTGATTAACGATTTGAGTCGGAAGAGGAGGGGTCTGAGAGGACTCTAGACCGTGATCAGAGGGTCCGATACCGCTCAAGAGCTCGTCCAAGGTGCGTGCGGGCTGGACTGGAGAAGGTCTTGACGGCAGCGGCGAATGGATAACATGGGACACTGGCTCTTGGACAGATTGGCCTTGGGAGCCTTGGGCGGGCTGTTGGGACGCCATCTGAGCGTTCTGCGCTGTCTGAGCTGTCTGCGTCGACTGAGATGAGTTTCCAGGCGGCGGTGAGGAGCCCCTTGAGAAGAAGGACATCATCCCGCTGTTTTATACCAGCGACGACGCTCAGAGCAAGTGAGGCTACCACGAGGCCCAACCCAGCCTCCGCAACGTCTCTTTACGCTCAACCCTGGTCCCAACAAATGTCGTCAGACCAAATCGAACTCCGGTCCATAAAAAATAAAATCATTGGCAATCCAGATGCAAAGGTCTCGTTGGCACTAGGAGGCGCTTTGGCAAGGTTGGCCCACTTTTCCTCTCCTTTGGAATGCCACAAAAGATTGCTGATTCTAAAGAGTTTTACAGTGTTTAAACGCATCTCACGCACCGGAAACGAGAATCGAAGCCCTCCACATCGTCTATTCTCTCAGCTCAGGTGAGAAGGCAAAGAAAGGCTACATAACGCCAATATATATGATTGCTCGTGCCAACAAATCGTCTCATCTCTAGGCTCCCAGGAAGCACTCCTTCAGCTCTTGAATCATAAAGCTATCCCCTCGCTCTTGGATGTCTTTAGCAGTATAGATTCGACCAGTCCACAGAGACTACGAGCCGCTCTAGGTCGCGCATTCAAGGCCATCGTGTCCAATATCACCGACTGTTGTGGCTTCCAGTCGTGGGGTATTCTCCCATCCGTCCCTCGTCGTCTATGGCGGGAAGCGCAGTTTGCTCTAGAGGAACTGTTCCAACCTACCGCTCTAGATGCTTGGTTACCACATCTTCTCGATACATCCCTCTACGCTTCTATATGCGGAGCTATTTCAACCGGCGTTCGCACCCCAACCCATCGTACTGCCATCTGTGAGTGGCGACCTGCATCGGACCGTGCGAAAGCGACAACAAGTAAAAGAGGATGGGAAAAATCGAATACGTTGATCATAAGTCCAACGACGCCATCGAGCTTGCACTTCCCAACCTCCCAGGCCAACCAATTCTGGGTGGTCAAGCACCTATTACACGCAGTCTTCGATCGACAGTCATCTCTAGCAACCGTGACTGTCTCCCTGGAAGCATTGGCATCGATATGCAAGGATAATCCCGCCGCCTGCTCCTATCTTCGCATGGAAACGTCGTCGTCCACAACGACCGATACCTCCAACCATTTGCAACCTTTTTTGCTTCTGCTACAATCGTCTAGCCAGGATGTTCGAATTGCATCGGTCCATCTGTATGGCCCCCTTCTCGTCTCCTCCGTTATCTTGTTACTGACGAGCCACAACAGACTTGCGAATTACAGCAAGGCTACATTGAATACATCGCTTGGAATGTCTGGGAACACCGCAACATATGTTTCTCACCTGCGCGAATTCGGTATATTCAACCACCCGTTTCTTCGAGAGGGCAACAACGCGCAACAAGACCAGCATCCCACATATTCTCTGTGTCTCACCATTCTTCATATCCTCGTGGGAATGATTTGCGCAGAGGATGAGAGTCTGACCGTCAGAACCAAAGCCTGCTATGTTCTGTGTAAGCTATACAAATTCCAAATCTGTACCTCGCTCATACAGTCCCCTCAGCCAGATTTTGTACCGATGACAGAATTATTGCTGCGGCGGCCGTGGATTGCGGGGGAATACAGTCCCTCTTCTCGGCACTGGTATGGGAAACAAAATTGCATAACGGAAAGGCCACAGAAGGAGAGGAGATGCAAGAAGAAGAGGAGGAAGAGGAAGAGGAGCCAGTGCAGATACTCCAATTAAGAGAGGTTCGTCATTCGTACTAGCTCTCAAGAGACCCCTTTCGACGCAATTTCAGGCCGCGTTCACCTGCCTCGCAACTCTCGGATTGACTGATAGTCAATATTCGCGTGTAATACAAGAAATGGATGCATCGAGGGAAGGAGATCCATCCTCCTCTTCTTCCTCCAGAAGGAAACCGCCTAGTGTGGAGGCAAAGGAACCCTTTCTATTCCCTCTTCTAGCCCGATCGATACTCCACCCACATCTTGGTGTTCGATTTAGTTCCTTGCAGCTCGTGCGAGCACTGACCCGTTCCCTTGCGGTGCTTCGAACTGGACTTGTTGATACAGAAATCCCAAACAAGGTGATTCAAGTCATCGGAAGGTTCGACAAAGAAGCGGAAACTGCCGAGAAAGCTGACGACATGAATCGTCCGGAGATGGATGCTCCTGAGGGAGAGGACACCGAACATCGTGCAGTGGTAATGGCCGCTTTGATGTCCATGTGCAACCTTTTGAACGACTATGCGCCGTTCAGAGAAGAGATTGTCAAGAGTGGTGCGATTAAGCATCTCGTACAGCATACACGGTCTCGTGACGATGATATACGGCTAAATGCACTTTGGGCCATCAGGAATGCACTTTGTAACGCAAAGCATTCAGAAATCGTCGAGATCATGGATTCCCTGGGTTGGGATCATTTCGTACAGTGCGTGTCTCTGGGGGGGGGTTTTTTTTTTCAACTTTATGTGACTGCTTCGGACTCAATAGTGTTCAGTTTAACAGATGACCATGATCGGAGAGTCAGAGAGCAGTCAATTATTATACTTCAAAATATCACCACGACGAACAAAGATTTGACTCACACCGTGGATGCTCTGGGGAACCAGAAAATAGTTACGATACTACAACAAGCGATGTCGAATAATGACCCAAGGACAGTCGAAAACGTGCGTGTCCTATTTTAATTTTTTCCAAAACATCCTCGCTAATCTTCATGAGATCCTCAGGCGATACGAGCATTGAACAACGTAATTGCTGGACCAGAATCATGTCGCGACCTAATTCTACATCAACGGCACATTTTATCCCTTTTGAAAAACGGTCTCACAAGTGCAGCAGTTGGAGTCCGCTGTGCAGCTGCGAACTGCGTCTGTGAGCTGCTGGCCAGACAACCCTTTCGACATCGAGAACTACGTGATGTAGGGATGGAACAAGCATTAAAGTCTGTTCTTGGTGGCAGGGAACGCTCGGGAGCCTACCCTCAGCATGGGTCTCATGGCGTGCCCTCTGCTAGTGGTTTCGGCGCAGCTCTCGCAGCTTCAGGCTCGTTTGTAGCGACATCACCGGTACAAGTGACTGGTGCTATGGGAGCTATAGGTACCTCGGGAGGAAGTACGAGCGATGCGGCATTTCCCTTACAGGATGCCCCTGGTCTGATGGGAAAAGAACTGGACCGAGAAGTCATTGAGGCGGTTAAGGTTGCAATAGCACTACTAGACAAAGGCAAAGAGTAGACTGGGGTTTGCCTTATTTTTAAAATCGGGGTAGTGGACACGTCGAATGGAATAGATCCTGTTTGACAACATTCGTATTCAGGAGTGATACGTAAATGTGGGGAAACAGCCTCTATGGCTCTCATATCTGAGTGTATTATCACCCCATACAAGTATAGATCCCGAAGACTAGCCACTTTGTTTAGTGGCCAGCACACGCATGCGATCCCACACAGCATCTGCTTCTAGGTAACATCCTTTAAGCCATCTACTGGTCTCACCCTGCGCAGCAACTAGACTTCCCTTGGGTTGTTCTCCCTTCTCCCAATCTCTAAACTCAGTCCGTGCGTGCAACACACGCCTGTTATCAAATAGGACGGCATCGCCTTCCTTGAGCAGATACTCGAACCGATTTTCTGGCCTTCGTAAGATTTCGGCGAACTTCGCGAGGGATGGATAGAAAGCTGGAGGGGTTGTGATAGGAAGCGGCGCTTGGAAAGGAGGAGAATAGTTTACGTGCGATATCTCCGGCACACTATTTGTTGTAGATCCAAGAGTATGCTTGTATGAGGGCGTTAATTGGATTGTAGGATGTGACTGATGCAAGTGGTGGCCGTCATTAATGTAGTGAAAGTCGACGGGTGTATTACTGAGACATTCAAAGGCCTCAGGTGAGGACGAGTGGAGCTGCTCTGCCGCTTTGAAAGCGTCTACGAACACCGAAGTCCCCCCTTTGACGCGGTTTCGAAGGCAATGCAGGATTTGGTATCTTGGAGGATGCTGAAAGTATCTGGTAACATTCAATATCACAAGTGAATAACGATAGAAGCAATTTCTCACAGTAGATCCATGTGCAAATCTAGATTGAGGTTCGTATAGGCAATATTCTTGCTGTTCTTGATATTCTTCACATCCCATACACGACCATAGAAAGTCTCTCTAATTTCTCCAAATATGGTAGCTAAATTTTGCAGTTCACAGTCCTGGTCAGACGTCTTCTCTGAAGGTACTTGTGTGACGAAGAGGAGACCATATTGCGCGAGTTGTGTGATGGATTTGAGCAAACCACTGGGGGTTTGCAAGTCTTGGTATGAAACATACAGGGCTGAAGATGATGAGACTTCTGCCGCATTCCATTTAACAGTGTCGACGTCGCGGTGAAAACTGTGCAAATCTTCTGCATTCGAGTATCGCTTGAGGAAATCAAACGAATAGCTTGATGTGTGAGGTTGTTTGTCTGGTTCAGATCGTGGGTCCCATTGCACGACGAGCTTGCTGTCATTCGAGATCGTGACTGCACCCGGTTCGTTGCTTGGTTGAACATTTAGAGGCACAGAAGACGACTCTCGTAGCTTTTGCCTTGTCGATGGATGTATACAAGATGGGCATTGGCAAGAGTCTCGCAACCAGGTGAACGGGAAAGGGGTCGAGATACTGGGAACCACCACAGCGCCCGGCACCATCTTCAAGGTGCTATACTGGCGTCGGAATGCCTGTTTCAAACATTGATTCGTAGATACTCGCAGCATAACTTCGAAGAGGTCAGCTCCTAGAGGCTGTTATTGAGTAGCGGGTTCCGGAGCACGCATGTGAATGTGGCATCATTCTATATCAGGTTATTCTACGGACAAACTAGGACCCTGTTCCTTCCTCCAATATGGCTGTAATCATTCTTGCGGCAACAGTCTGGGCCTCCTCAAACCTGGGCTGGAAGAATGCAGCGGTCTCTTCGAACCGTCGTCTGTAGAGCTCAAAGCTACCAAATGAAACGCATTGACTCCATCCTCTCGCTGATACACAGAATTCTAAGTCGTCTGGGCGGTGAGTAGTATCCGATAGTGCAGCTTCGATGGCAGCGTCCAGCCTCTCTCGTGAACGAAAGAGATATTCTGCAACACCAATCCACATGCGGAATATGGGAGTAGCGGCTAGCTGTAGGTCTGCAAACGGGTTGATGGATAATGTAGCCCAGCAGTCTACCATCGCCAGGAGGCTGAGGTGGGAGTTCGCGCGAGGCGGCAAAGACTGCCTTCGTTCTGGCGATGGACCCAAGCTGAACCTATCCAACAAATCCTCAGACAGGAGGATAGGCCGTGTCTTTGGGGCGTCTTTGAACACTACATCGCTCGCGTGGTAGACTCGCTCCCTCAGCTCTGTTCCTTTGTTTTGAAGCATTAGTTTGAATAATTCCGTTGCACTCTTCGCATATTGGTCGATTTGGATCCTCGCACTTGGGTTGAGGATGGCTAGCCCGGCATAAACATGCCATTTGTTGGCATAGATCCGATGAGCGATGTTTACTTTCACTGTTTCGATACCGCCTACATAGCGTCCTTCAGGCTCCTCCCAAGGGTAGTTCCCAGAAGATTTCCAAGCAGTGCCCATGCTAAGGAATGCGGCGTGTGTAACGGCTTGTGTGTTGGCAGTGACACTATCATGCTCCTCGAATGACATATAGACAAAGCGTGATTGAAATGGTTGAAGAATACTCTCGACGAGCGTGAGAGCCCAGTCTGGGCCACGATGGTGAATGAGGACGAGTGGTTGCCCGAGGGGAGGAACTGTGGGCCCATGGAGGGAGTGACAAGAGACGATATGAACATCGCCCGGTAGATGTGCCTCGAATGCAGCCTTCTCTGGAGCTTTGACCGACGTTTGTCCTGCAACTACCGCACCGATTTTCGTGGCTAGAGAATCGACTATGAGCGAGTATCAAACAGAAATAAGACTGACGCACACGGTCCAAACTGTCGCACAGCTTTATCAATATACTCCGCTTCGACCGAGTATATGATAAAATCTGCGGATCGCGAGACTTGGTGGCCATCCTTCATGACGGTGATCCCAGGTACATCTATAGTAGCGCTATCAGTGCTGATGAGTTGTGATTTTTGAGTGTCAGAAGAAGCGAGTGACTATGCATGATACGAGCTGTGAAGAGAAGGCAGATGTCCTCACCTTTGAAGTCACGCTGGAGAGCGTCGAACTTCTGTGGCAGGTCACAGACATGGATCCTGGTATTAATCATGTGAGTTTGTATCACAATATTTTACAGAATCGGATCCAGACTTTTTCCAGCCAGCCCTGCTCAGATGCTTCGCATACATCCTACCCATTTCTCCCATTCCAATCAGTCCAATCACCGGTTGCTCCTCTACAGGAGAATCTGGGGTCACTTTCGGGTTCAACATGTTCAAGTAAGCTGGCTGTGACAAACAAGTCGGAGATGGCAGGTTGTAACCTGTTTGGAACCAGCCAATATCCACCAGTATGCTCCGTTACGCCGCCAATACTGGCCGAATCAAAGTCGTTCATCAACAAATAGCACATTATGCTGCACCAGCTCCTGTCTACTGGCGGAAAGGCCTGACTCCAAACTCACCCGATCGAAAATTTTCGCCTTTGAAAACTCACTTATTCGCACAATATGCCAATATTATCCAAAACAACGCAGTCATACTACTCCTATCCATGAAGGATGTTCCCATTCCGATAATACAGAAGCTACGGGCAGACCTTATTGGGACCGCTATGCCTAAAACTGCATCCAACCCCTTCGGTATTCCAAAAGGGTCGTCATCTGAGCGAGAAAAACCAACTCTGCTATCGATAAGAGCGCATATGTTTGTAGCGGCAATGCGTAAAGATCATACTGCCAATGCTGCCCAACGAGCCGTCGTCCCATTGCTTGAAGGTCCCATTTCGGTGGTTCTTCTGCCAAAACTGGATCCAGGACACCTATTATCAGTACTCAAGGTGTTGGAGAGAATAAATCCGAAAGGTGCTACCGCCTCCCGTCAAAAGGCATTGGGAGACGACCCATTGGCAATGCCGCCTCCTGGTGGAGGAGGCGTCCGTCGAGCCAAACCACCGCCGACACCTATTGTCACGGTGGTAGGAGGTATTACAGAGGGCCGGCTCTTCATGCTTCCAGAGTTGCGAGATGTGACCAAGTTGCCTTCATTGGAGACGCTGCACTCACAACTCATTGGACTGTTGAGCGCTCCTGCATCTCAATTGGCAGGGGTTCTGGGTCAAGCTGCTGGAGGAAGTGTGGTTCGTACTTTGGATGGCTTCCGGCGCGGTCTAGAGGAGGAGGCAAACGGAACGGCGAAGGCTGATACCAACACACCTTAATGCACACAATACGATATTTTATGCACATAGGAGTCCTTTGTGAATATTTCGTAATCGTGGTTACTCTGTTCCCTTGCTTTGTTGTGGACAGTATTTTAGGCCCCTCGCACTCTTTTCTTTGTGGATCCGCAGGTTGATCTCCTCCACGTCCTTGTTTCTTTTACTCCTCGTCGTCTCTCTCATACAGCACTCAAGCGTCGTTGATCGACGTTTCTCCGTTCTTGCTGCCTTGTTCATTGCTGACTTGCTCTTGCGTCACCCGCGTCGTTCTTCCGTACATCGTCGAGGTTATCTAGATAAGCTACCATGAAGGTCTCCACGTCCTCGCTTATGCTTGCATCCATCGCGTTCACTGGATCAGCTCTCGCAGTTCCAACTCCTAGGGTCGATTTTGAGTCGCCGGTCCCTGGCAGTCCCATCCCCGACGATTGGCCAGAGTCCGTTCGTTCTCCCAGTATTCCTCGCTCACCGATGCCTGCTGTGCGTGTGGCTGGTCGTCGCCGCTCCTTTCGTGAGTTCGATTATCTTAAGACCTTTACTTAGAAGCTAACGCCAACGTTCAAGCCCGCTTCAAACGCCAAGACTCTAGTGTATCCGCCACTGGGATCCTCAGTGACCTGGGTGATGCTTTGCATGGTATCGTGGGTCAAGCGGGCGACGTAGTGCACAGTCTCCCAATCGTAGGTGGATTGGGGATACGGTCCACCCTCGATGGCGGAGAAAATCTCTCACAGGGTCAAGAAACCCCACAGAACTCGGTGCCTCCGTTGTCCGCCAATGACATAGAGACTTTGCGCAACCTAGTGGCGCAATTGTCAATCCAGCAACCTCCAGTTCAACAAGCGACTCCTGCACTCCCAGTAGCCGAAAATACTCCTCCTATCGATGCCGCAGCCCTTCGTTCGCGTCTTCAAGCTCTCCTCGCCACAGCTACTGGTCAGGGACATGGCCCTGTCTCAAGAGACCTTAACGCGCAAGGTCTTATTCAAGGCATCCCAGTAGCCGGCCCGCTAACTGCAAACCTTCTTGGCGGGCTTAATCTAGGGAATCTTGCCAATATCGAAGGACTGCTTGGCAGCCTGCCCATCGTCGGTGGGTTGGTGGAGAATGGTCCTCTCAAACCTGTGGGCGGCGTTCTTACAAGCGTGCAAGGTACCGCAAATGGTGTGCTTGGCTCTGCCTCTGGAGTAGTCAATAATTTGGTTGGAGATGGAACTGTTCCCTTGGCTCGACGAGGCGAAAGTCCGATCCTTCCAGCCCAAGTGCAACTCCCCGGATTGATTGGTACAAATGGGCTCGACTCCCTCAATGTTCTGGGTCCTCACCAACCAACGGGGATGACTCCGGGCTCTCTTTCCAATGCCCCGATGTTATCATCAGTTCCTGCGCCACCTCCTCCCACTCCTGCTATGGCTGCCGCTCTGGGCTACGTAGGCTGTAATTCTTCGCCTCGGGCTGCATCATCGCCTGCGCCTGAGGAAATCTCCGACTCGCCCGCGACTTCCCCAGAACCCACCGCGGCCACATCTGCCCACCGTCGTAGTACTGAAGGAGAGGCCACAGGTGAGGGGTCTTTTAATTCATCTAGACAAGATGATGCTGACGGCTTCACCCCTTTGATGCCTGATGCCACGTATCGACCCCCGCTTCTCACCTCGATGAAACGTGTAGATGTTCATGGCGTTGCAGAGGGCGATATGCATGAAGGAGGGATCGACGCTGTTCCTGGGCCTCAAGATGCGATCAAGGGTACTTTGACTGCCCCTCGCTTCATGAAGAAGATGCGCAGACGCCTTCGTGGGTTTTCCGTCGCATTTTAGTTGCTTATAATATTCGCAAGCCAGTCTAGAACGTAGATTTACTGTATTCATTTCGTTATACGATTCGACGACACAACAAGGGCGTTTTTATTCTTTCATTCCACGAAGTGTCCACAGCTTTGCTTGTCACTTTACCCTGCGGTGCTCCTGAAACAATTGTGTCAGCGCTGAATCTAGTCGAGGTATTTGACGCGTACCGGTTGGTGGGTGGTTTCATGGTCCACATGGACGAATGCCCGACAAACTCCGGGGAGTGTTTCAAGTTTGTCCTGGAGTTGTTGACTCAAGTCGTGAGCTTGATAGAGGGGAGTCTCTCCACTCATCACGATATCAACCTCCACAAAGAGATCCTTGTGCATGTATCAGTATATCCAGAATAAGTGTGTGGCGTGTATCGACTCACAGGCCCTGTCTGGTATCATAACGCTCGTGTCAGAGCGTCCAATGGAAAAAAAATGATAAACACTCACATGATAAGCTCTAATTGTATCCACTTTCTCGATCTCATCTGAGAATGTGGCGACCTTGTAGGTGATCAACTGGAGGAATTCGTGCGGAGCCGATTTCCCAGCGAGCAATTCGAATTCGTGATAGATTGTCTTGCACCACGCGAGAATGACTCCGAACGCGATCTACGCTCGAGATGAGTGACACGAGTGGTAAGAACGATAGGGGGACCACGCACAATGAAACCACCGATGGGATCAATATCTTTAAGAAGGTGAGTAGGGAGCATTTATGACATTGAGTTGAGAAGGTCACGTACACCACTTGAGTTTACTTCCTCCCGCAGACATCAAGATACCTATACGATGGCATAAGACACCACACTGTATTACGTAAAGCGAATGAAACACACCGAACGCGTTGACAAAGAGATCGTTCCTATGGTCCTGGTAAAGCATCTCGACTTGCGTGCTATGTTCCTTGTAAGCGTAGCAGAGAAAGAAGAGGACGAGTTTGACGCCAAGAGCAGAAGCCACAGCCACCAAGGCCGGAATGAAGAGTTTATTCGTCTCTGGATCATCCTTTTTATGCTCGATAATCGTTCGGATCGATTCGACGCAGATGACCAGGTTGATTGCTGCCATTCTACAAGGCAGAAAAAAATCGAAGTCAGTGAAAAGGGTGAAGGAGTATAGCTCTCGTAACTCGTGTACCGAGGGGAGGGGGCATGTTTGGGAAGTTACGTACAGCGACCCGTAGCAGATGTTGCCAATGGTGGTAAGACGTTCGCCTCCTACGGGCCACTTGTTCTGGTCCAATCTGGTTGACCTGCGATGAAGAGCCCAAAGAAGCAAATTGCTCATGGGATCAAAGACGGAATCAATTGCGGTGGCCAAGAGAGAGAGCGACCCAGACTTGACGGCGGCGAATACTGCACAAGAAGGATAAGTACATGTACATAGTCACCCATTGCAATGCATGTACATTG
The DNA here is from genome assembly GCA_019627725.1 of Serendipita sp. 401. Lineage (NCBI taxonomy): Eukaryota > Fungi > Basidiomycota > Agaricomycetes > Sebacinales > Serendipitaceae > Serendipita > Serendipita sp. 401. The sequence goes on along the minus strand of WSTQ01000182.1, from coordinate 9,458 downwards.
AAGGGCACTCAATGCAATGTTGGCTATCAACGATGCATAAATGGCAATCTTGACCTGGACGGCGGGGTCGACCAAATGTTCAGTTTCCGGATGATTAACATCAAAAGGGGAGTAGTAACTCACTGGGATATGGTTCTTCTCCTCTGCGGACCGTGCACTCTCCACGTGCTCTTCCAAGGGCTTCAACAAATCCCCAATGAGCGTATTCTGTTTTGCATAATAACTTTCTTCCTTCTTTTTCCTTCTTTGTTTTAATCCGCGGAGCTCGTCATCTGTTTTGAGCCCCCGTTTGAGGGAAAAAGGGTCGACCTGGGAGGCCAACGCCGAAGTGTAAGTGGTCCTGGGCCTCATTTCCAGGTCTTGGTCGGTGATACCACCTCCAACAAAAATTTCCTTTATTTCTACAGAGGAAGGAGTTGCAGAGGACCGTTTTGGTCTAAAACTTGGGCCAGGGATTTCTTGAATTTCGGTGACCTGGTGCAAGCAAATGACATTCATCAGGACCTTTCATAGCTTTATCGATGATAGAGCAGTGAAAACATACCGTTTGCGAGGCCATTGGGACGTTGCTTGTTGCGGAAGTGGTGGAGTCCAAGCGGAAGGTTTCTTGCGTCGTCTCCGATCACAGTCGATATATATGAACCAACGGACTTGAACCTTGACCGACTCTTGACCCAATGACGCTACATTTCTTATGCGATAAACTTAATGATCAGCCGAAGCGCCCAAACCGGCATCAGCTCAATGGACCAAGTGCATCTTGGCTAAGCTAACAAGAAAAGTCAAGCCAGATATGGCAAAATTAGTCGAAAACTTTATAAATGTACGAGTGGTGAGGATTACAGTTTGGGCAATGCTAACCAAGAGTCTGTCAATAAAAGTCGGTCTATGCTTCCTCTCCGACCTTCCACTTCAAGTATTCTAGAACCTCTACAGTTCCATTCTCTATTCCACTTGCCTTGCTCCACTGTTCCAAGGAACGACCGACGTTTCTCAGGTCGAGCCCTTCGTAGCGCGGCAGCCTCGCTGCGAGGGGACCATACGTATGGAATTCTTGGGCATATAGTGGCATGGGACCCTCTTGGGCACCCCCTTGCGAACCGGGTGTCGTCAAAGCCTTGATGCCTATCGTTTCGAATCCGACTAGCTGCCTGGCCAAGGCTCGTTCCAAGCCCCTATACTCCTTTCTCCATTCTACGCCCCTTGGGTCCTGGAACTGAGACAGCAAAAGGCTCTTCAGATTCTCTGCCTTGAGCCGAACAAGGACTGCACCGGCCACCGTCCCGCTGGACCCTTTGGCGTCCGCCGGGGTTGTAGAGTTGTGAGCATATAGACCAACTGAGAGGGCACTATCCGAGGTTGGTGGGACAGGTGAAGATGTAATGGCCGCGGCTCGTCTGAACATGATCTTCTCCCCGACTCGGGTAACAGCGTTGGCAATGGCGGAACGAATGGACGTCAGTTGATCTCCATTACCTGGGGCTGATGTTCCATCTTGACTCTTCTCGGTGGGCTCAGTCATGAGAGGTGCCTCCATCAGGGCTTCAATGTCCATTGGCACGACGCCAGTGGAAGGCGTCGCCGCATTATCTGCATAGAATCCTATGGACCATGCAAGATCTCTACAGAGTTTTTCAAAGACCTGACTCCGCGCGACGAAATCCGTCTCGCAATTCACTTCGACCATGCCCACTCTGAGCGGGCTCCCAATGTTTCCTACGGCCTCCACACCCAATCCGTTCGAAAGTGGGGAAATTGCGACGAGTCCACAACTTGTCGTCCGACCAGAAAGCTTCGAGACGGCTTTTTGACCGGCTTCAGTCAAATCTTTGTGGATCCATTCGAGCGCCTTCTGGTAGTCGTTGGAAGTCGTAGAGAGGGCTAAAATGGCCTTTTGGATAGAACACGATGTCTCCTTTCGTAGTTGTTGCACGAGTGCAGGCGATGGCTTTATTTTTGGTGTCGCAGATGTTGAATTCATTCGACGTGCCGTTTGGCCCAAAAAGAGTGAAATAGGTTGATTAGAGCGGAATGATATCTGAGGAGCGACACATCTTATTGAAAACATGATAAGGGGAAGAAAAAAGGTTGGAGGTGGTAGAAGTCGAGATGTGCTCTACACTAGGCTTCGGTCATTGGTTCTGCTGGGGGTTCCGTGTCACCTGCATTTACTGTGAAAATACGATATATTCGTCATTAGCTTGATGAGAAGGCTATTAGAATTGAGCTATACATACCCCACGGCTTCCTATCCATCGGACACTGACGCTTGCTGGAGGGAGTCGCAATCCATTTCTCGATGCAATGCATATGAAATACGTGGGTACATTTACCACAGACTAAGAATCTGTTCAGTAGCAGCCATCACCCAGGTTGACGCAGGACTGACCAAGAGGGCAGTCGTCCCCGGGAAATTTGCAATCTGGGCAGCATCCGTCATATGCGATTCTACATATACCACAGACTTCGTCTTCATCGTCGTCTTGGTCCGTCGTCTCATCCCTGCCTTCGATTTTCCAGCGCCACTGGGCCACTGCATGATATTCTTGCACGATCACCCGCATATTGATGATTAGATCGACAAGATCAGATTAATTTACGCGTCGGGCGACCGTGTTTCCCCCAAAAGAGATAGCCAAGTTGGGGCCGCCTTGACGCGGTGATGGCCAAGTTAGGTGCTCAAGTAGTGAAGGCGTAATAAGCAGTTACATTGACGGGAAAGGCCCAAAGAGAAAATAACCAAAAGCAGTACAACGAATACACGACATTCTCAGCCTACAGCCTGTGCTCTCTCCAACCGCTTGTTGACAGGCTGGCCACTTCGAGCAGGACCACCTTTCTGTCCCCCGCCTGCTTGAGCAGGAATGCTCGACACGGGTGAAATCAACATATTTCCAACAGAGCCCATACTAGCACCCTCGTTCTCTCTTTCCTTCTCGATCCTCATCCGCCTCAACAGGTCCACGAGTTGTCTCGCACGAACTTTGGTCCCATTCACTACATCCGAGCTACCTCCTTGTATCCCCTCCATCATTGTTGCCACAGACCCTCCATTTCCCGGGCCCATCGCCAGCCCATTTGCCTCAGTTGTATCCGTCGTTGCGCGATTTTGGCGAGCGGCACCAGAAGGTGTGGCAGCCCCCATAGCCGTATCGTCTACATAGCGCGACGAGAGCGTATAAAAAGAAAGCATATCCTGCACAATAGCAGAGACCGTGTTCATCGACACGTTGAGATTCGCCAGAAATGTGATAGGATCAGGGTTCACTGTCGGAGTCGTCGTATTCGTCGTCGTAGGTCCCGTAATATGAGTGACAGTAGCAGGAGTGGATGCGGCAAACGAAGGAGTGGCACCTATGGATGGTGTAGGTGCACCAAAGGGAGTCGCCTCGAGCATAAATGTATCTGTAGTTTGGGCCTCCATGAGATTGTTTGTTGTAGCAGGTTGCAAAACGCGATCGTGGTTAACTAATGAGAGGAAGATGGCAGCGACCGCGATGAGGAATGGGGGATATAAAAGGCACACATCCGTCCGATAGGTGTCGTTTATAATCAGCCTGTACTAATCATTAGCGAGGATTGCTTCGTTTCGCATTCGACAATTTCGAAACGAACCAGGTGAGTTGAAGTGTTCGATCATCCAGCAATAATTTTCCAGCGCCTGTACCCCAATATCTCTCCCCAGAGGCTACGCCATGACCGGTATGATCAACCGGCTCAGTAGCCGCTGTCGAATTGATACTAGCTCGACTGCCCTGGGTTTGACCAGCTGCTCCAGCAGTGGCGGGAGCCGTTGTAGTAGCGGTAGTCTCTTCTGTTTCTTTACCGCAGAGGGTCAAAAGAGAACGATAGGGATGGAATACTGTCAAGTCACATTCGAGTTCATCCACCAGATAAAACTCCATCTCCGCGAGACGATGATTATCGAGTGGAACGGACCATACATTTAGATCATCTGCAGTTCACATAAGAATGTCAGTCACGCTAAAGGGATCTAGAATAACAGAGAGATTGGACGAACGGAGGACGTTATTAGCGACAGTGATGACAGTCTTGATGTGAGCTGGGAGTTCCTCTGCCTTTCCAGCAAGGTAACAGCATGCTACGAGCACAATATACGGCTCTGTATCACACAAACTATTCTTCAGATAAAATCTACGGAAGAATACCGTGGCAGTCGCGATCACACGTTGCCGAAAGTGTAGCTTTTTGCCAATCTTGGTGATCACTTTGGCCCATAACGAGAAATGTCAGAATGGCTACGGATGAGATCTTGGTACACATGAGAAATGAAAAATTACGTACGATTCGCAAAGAAAATGTTCAAAAAGGACAAATGTTCTGGAGAGGCGAAACGTAGGTCCTCCACACGAGACGCAAACAACGCCAGTCTATCTACAATCCACTTTTTGCTAAACAGAATAGTCAGTGAAACACGTAGTGTGCCTGTTTAGGTAGTAAGGGTTATTGTCGTTGGTAGCGCCTACATACTTGTGCGAGGAAACCCAATAGTCTGTAGCCATTATATATCGTACACGTACGAATAGTCCAATAAATTGGACTTAGCACAAGATAACCTTGCGCCCTTGCGCACGTTCAGGATTGTGACGGACAAAAGCCGTAACGGAAAGGGAAGGTTGAGGTGAGGTGGCACTCTTGCTATGTTCTCTCTTACCTATCCTCGACACAGAGTGTACCAAGTAAAGGTCCAATTGAGACAATTTGGATGAAGCATCGACTCGATTGAGAAACTGAGCTAGGCAAGATTAACTACAGTAACAGCAAGAATCGGAACACCGAGAAACGAGCAAGCGAGCTTCTTTCCAGTCAGCACAGGGCAGTGATAGAGACGGCAGAGATAGAAAATGTACAAGATGGAGCGGGATGTGGAGGACAGAAGAGATGCCTATGCCTATTACGGCTGGAGTAGGAGTCCTGATGGAAAGAAACTGTCTGTACTTGACTAGGAGTATCTAAAAGGACAAGGGACCAATCTCGTGTATAGGGACTTCAGCCGGTCATTGACGAGAATTAGTAAACCAGCCACCCGTCCAGGTTCCAGAGGGTAGAAGTAGGTTGAGAGTGAAACAGTGTGAGGAAGGGAGAGGAGGAGGAGAAATGGACGGACGCGCGACCACAAGGAGATAATATGTAGCGGGCTTAAATTGTGATGAAGCGTGAAAAACGTTGACCTATTTGTTTCAGTTCGTGATGATTCAGAGTTTTTGGTCAATGAAGAAGCCTGGCGGAGTTACCAGGGTGGAGTAGAACAAGGAAAACATTATTGGCCAGCTGTAAGAATAGCGTATGCAGAGCGATAGTTTGCTAGAGGAAGATCCAGAGAGGCATAAAGGAACGTTGCATGCTGAGATCGAAATGGGTCACTCCCGTATGCCAGCCCGGCAAAAGACAAAGGTATGGAAACCCAGCCGCGGGCTGGGTGGTCGAAGAGGATTCCTGAGGGTGAATAATGTGGTGACCATTGCGCCCAAGAAAATTGATGCATGGTGGAATGAGGATGAAACAGAGTCAAGGGAGGGACAATTTAAGGGAGAGGAAATAGTCGAAGTAGTAATGAAGTCACAAATAGGAGTGGAGGAAGATAGCTCCGTCAGGGTCGGTTCGACGTATTGCATGTCAGCATCGTGAATGAAGTCGAGCCGATTTCCTGCAAAGGGGCGCGTCTAATCCGACTTGGTTTCCCCTTGCTTCTCGTCTTCCTCAATTGGCTGCAAGGCACTAGTGGTGTATCTTGGCGATGCTCTAGCGTCACTCGTCACAGTGCTCAAGGGAACTGGAGGTTGAAGTGGCGCATCCTCATCCTCGACCTTTTGTGCACTCGACTCTTCCTTTGATTTCTCCGCAGCCGTTTTCACCGCTGCAACTGGAGGAAACCGTGGGCTCTTGGGAGACGAGATATCCTCTTTGGCGTCTTTACTGGTCGATAGACGGCCAAGTTTCCGGAAGGGACCAAATCCGCGCCCAAGGGACGACTGGCTCGAGTTCTTCTCCTTGTAGCCATTCATCGAATCGGAGACGTTGTTTTCCTTCTCCTGTGCTTCATTCCCGGCCTTTGTCGGAGGGTTGATCGCGGCGATCGAGTGTCGCTTGTTTGGCGTGCTGTTCACGGCCAAAGAGGTAGTCTTTTTTTCTGAGGCTTCTGGCTGCATAGAGTTGACCGCACGGTTCTTCATACCGAAGACGCGGAGGAACCCTCTGAACACACCATCTTTCGATGGTGTAGGCGATTGAGAGCCTCTCGTCACATCATCCGAAGTCCGTACTTTGGCAGGAGCACTTGCAGTATTGGTTCCCGTAGCACCGATAGCAGCAGCAGGGGCTGTACCCGTCGTGGAAGGCGGAGCAAGGAACACGCTCCCGGCTGTGCGTGTTTCGTCTGGGTCATCCAGAGTCGTATTCGACACCAAAGACGGAATGGCACTAGGAGAAGGTGAAGAGGGCCCATTGGTCCTGGACGGAACGGGTTCTTGCACAAACGCCTTGAATGCATCTCCAAACGGCGTGAGCGTCCCGTCCAAAGTGTTACCAACGGTCGGTGCACGGTTTGCTACAGTAGACCGTTTCGTCGATTTTTTCGACGCTCTCGAAAACGAGCGCGCCTCGGAGGCTCTCTTCGCAGTTGGGTCTGGAACAGAGTCGAAGGGACGCGAAATGTCTTGACTGGGCGCACGAGCGAGGGTGTCTATGAATGCAAACAGATCATCTGCGGACCGCGCTGCTGTTGGCGTCCTGTCTGCTTTGGGAGTGAGCTGCGATTCGTCCTTTGCACCTTCTCCGTTGGCATCCGTGACGACTGTTGGTCGTTTATCTAAAAGAGCATTTCCATAATCGTGATCAACGGAGATGGAGGGAGCGCAGGAAGTGGGTGAGTAAACCACGCATGATTCGCGTTGCAGAAAGGCGAAGGGCAAGCCTTACCTTGTCGGACAGAGGCGGCTCTTCCAAGTGACTTTGAAAGGTCTGAAAACCCTTTCATGGGGATATACTAGTTCGTTTATAGAGCGTAAATGGGTGGGCGCTGTGTGGGGGAGGTCGAAGGAGAGAAGAAGTGGGTTTGAGCGTAAGTAGACGGGGTTCAGAGAGAATAAAAGTATCGAATGCTAAATCAGAGAGCCGAGGTCAGCGCATTTACAAATACAAACTCGCTGCGAGCCTTACAGAGGAATGAGAGAGAGAGAAAACCGAGACCGCTCCGCGTTCCTTTAAGTTCTCCGTGTCGCTATAAAGATAGCTGGGTTCGCTCGGAGATGGAAAAGGACTGTCGTAGTAGAGGAACAAAATTCCCTTGAAGATCAACCAACAATGTTCGTCTCTACTCTGAGTCGTCCGACGCGGTTGAGTCTGTGTTTCGCGCGGTGCCTAAAGGTCCAACCAAGTGGGAGCGGTCCGCCTATGAGGAATTTAAAATTGAAAAAAAAGGCCCGCGTATTTACGATTTTCCTCCGAAACCTCGTCATAACGTCCTATCTTTTATTTTAGTCGGCGTCGTAACGGTCGTTGTGTTTTGGTAGGGCGGCGGCGATCCTGATCGCCATGAGCGCGTTTTGGAGCCCTTGGAGACTACTGGTAGCTACTGAAACTGCTTGGAGAGAATAAAAGTTATTCACTGGCCGCGTTTTGGCACATGACAGAGGCCGCCGCTGTAAGACGGAGGCTTGAAACAGTTTAGTAGGCAACTGTCAAAATGACGAGGAAAAACGGTGGTATCATATGGACGGCATTTAGCTTATAGGAAGAAAACATTAAAAACTGTCTAAGCAAGTGGCCAAAGGAAAAAAGAAAACTGTTCAGCAAAGTATAAACGCATCCATCGACAGCCAGTCTTGAGAAGAAAGACCGAAGGAGGCACTTCTCTTTTGCAGAAAACGTTAGGAAATCACTATAGGCCCTTCACCAGAACCGAGACGCGGTGGAGACAGTTTGTATCGCTCGGGCAGAAAGAGGCCAAGACTGAGACAAACAAATCCACCTCGCAGATGTCATACCGCGCAGTAATTTTCTTAGAAAAAAGGAAACTGATGTAAAAATCTGTTTAAGGAAAGGATCATTAATAGTGTATTTTAGCTGTCGACATTACAATCGAGGGATTTCAAACTCCGATCCCCTCGAGCAGCTGGTTATAGTACGCGTAGGAGACATGTCCCAAAGAAAGAGTGTGATGTAAGTAAAGAGAGAGGTAGAACAATAGAGATGTTCAATGTCCGTAAGGATGGGTGTCCCTTGGCAAGAATTCTAGCCGCAGACGTTTGGATAAATGCGTTGATTAGGGTCTTGAGGAATCCATCCATACTTAAGGCCCGCAGAGTAGCTCCACTCATCTGCGACTTCAGCCTTCCATGTCCAGTACATCCATCCCTGGCCGCGTTCAAATGCTATGGATGGGATGAGTCAAACACAAGAGGAGGGGAGGAAGAATAACGATGCTTACCAGTGACTTGAGCCTCCCAGAACCTTCTCAAAAACGCCTTGTAATCGGCACTAAAGTTGGCTCCAGATCCCGTCCATTGTGCGCACGATCCAATATAGGTACTGCCGGGTAACGTTCCATCGTATCTAGCTCCATTGCCTCTTCCATTGATATATTTCGCACAATCCGTGAACACAGTGCTCCACTCTCCTACCACAGTCCAAAGGGGAGAACTAGTGAGCTCGTTGCCTCTGGCGCATGCAGCTTGGACGTGCTGGTCCCAGGAGCGAGAGACTCCCCCTTGAGAGAATATACCGTAATAATGCGTGTCTAAGGGGGAATAAGTTTAGTCAATTGGACAGGACGAGTATTGTCCATAAGTAACCCACCCAGGATAACGCCCTCGAATCCGCTCTGCCAAGGCATAAAGTTATTCCAGTAGCTGAGCGGTTGGAATGCATCGGCAATGAATTCGACAATGCCACCTTGCTGGCTCGTTCCATAAGGATAGCGAATGTTTCCGTAGCTATCATACCAGTACTGACGAATGGCAGCCATAAGATCGTTACCGAACCATGAAGCAGGTCTTCATAGTAAAGGATTCCACGTTTTAGAAAGGAAGCGATATAAACTGCTGGAGACACGACTCACTCGTTCATTGGCGCAATGCCTGAGACGACATCCGTTTGGGACGAGTACTTGGAAGCCAAAGTCTTGATGATCGCGTTCGTTCGTGCAATATTATCCGAGTTAGTGTGCCATTGCGGGGAACTCTTTTGCTGTCCACTGTTGTCGAAGCCATTTTGTGACCCAGGAACCCCATGGAGGTCGATGAGCATCTTCAAACCAAGCGTTCTGCACCATGCGATGGCTCTATAAGGATGATCAGAAAGGGTTACCAGGAGTAAAGGAAATGAGAAAGTCAAATTAGATCTTTCTTGACAGTACTCACTGGTCGAGGTAGGGGAGTTGACCCTGGTGGTACGGCTCGCCTCTGCTGACGTCCCAAGCCCAATAACCAATGGGCAAA
>WSTQ01000181.1:0-25256 GCA_019627725.1 Serendipita sp. 401 | reverse complement strand
ACCGCCCTCACCGCAGACCTTTGTCGCTCAGGTCGTATTCAAAACTAGACGGCCGTAACTTAAAAGGCCATGGAAAAAGGGGTCCAATGATTGAACACACACCAGTCGATTTAGGCCGACACCACAGTAAACCTCCTCAGACACCTCACCCGTCCCATCCTCTAGCGTGCTATACAGCAGTCTCTCGAGATTAAACAACTAACTTTAATGCACCCAAATACACACCACATCTACCCGCTACTGCCTCGAGTTCCTCTGGATCTGGGCCGTCCTGAACGCCCATCGAGCAGTTCACACCCAATTCAGGTCGAATTGTGTCCTGCTTCAAGTGACTTCTGCGCCCAAATAACATTACCTCTCACTTCTGAGGCCTCGCACAGGCTACCACCCTCCTCATTCGGTACGTCCGTCTCATTCGAGATACCAATCGACTCAGTCCGATTGGTTAGGTCCATCCCTCGCAGATCAGGAGGGACAATCTGTAGTTTTAACTGGCATCACAGAAACGCTTCACACCATACAAGAGGTCGGCGCTCTCTGTCAAGTATGTGCAGATGGCTAATTCCATGTTCCAGAAACTACATGAGATACTGGACACGCGAGTGTCAGAGTTGAATAACCATCGCCGTATTTCGAACGAATTGCATCTCGATGGGATTTCTGAGATGAACGGGCAATCTCCTAAGGTATATTCCTCAAGTCATTTTCATGTATTCTCCATCATTGACTTTATGGTAGGTTATGCATGAGATTGAATGCCGTGATCAGCATATCTCGTTCCTCCACCATTGTTTGGAGCTCTGTAGCTCCGTATGTCGTCCTTCACTCCCTGTCGATACATACTGATCACTGATTCCTAGGTACTTACCGGCATCATTGAAAATAGTCAATGTACTATCTGTCTTGATCTCTTGTCAGACCCAAGAATGTGCGTCGCACCGGCCAGACATGTTCCCAAAACTAACATAAACCAGTCTTCCTTGTGGCCATATGTTTTGTACAGGTTGCATTTTCTCCACCATTTGTCCTTTGTGTAGAGCCGAATCGCCATTGTTACCTGTGGTTCCTTATGGTTATTGCGAGATCATGCTCATTCTCAGCAAATCAATGCCGCTTATAGCCAAAAGTATGAGCGGAGTGGGTATGAATGTAGCCTGAAGGAGATAGAGGATACGTACATAGGGGGTGAATAAACTGCCTGAGATCCCCGTTGTTGGTCCTGTAGGTAACGTAGTAGTAGGCGTCAATTCAAGACCCAAATTCCAGGGGGTTCATTTCTGAGAAGGACTCGCGATTAGTTAGCAGAAGGTCTCCCTTTTTTCCTTTGTCTTTGACGTCTTTGTTCTTTGACGTTTTTGGGTTAGTCGTGATGACACCACCTTTCGACCTTGCTTGGCTGTCTCGCCTAGCTCCATCACTCCGTACCATTTTGATTGTGCCAAATAAAAAAGTTCGATCTCAACAATGTTCAAGACTCTAGAAACCTTGAAAAGGCGCCTTCTTCTTGCTGATGGGTACTGTCGTCGTCCATCCAGCCTTGAACTTTCTCAGGAGGCGGCCCTCGAGAACCTACTGCGTAATACTGGCCTATCATGCTCATTTTTGATTGGATCAGGTGAGAAGGTAGGTATGAGGTCAGGGTTGACATGGATTGAGGCGCTAAAAAGTACGGGATCAATGCGGCAGCTTGGGCTGAACACCGCCAGTAACAGGCGGTCTGTCGCCGCAGCCGAGTGCTCCAGAATAAATAGAGCCTTCTCTAGATGCCACTGCCGTACACTCAATGAATCGACCATATCATAATTTGCTGGGTGCTTGTCGTCAGCTGATACATGCCGCTCAAAGGGAGTCGGGTGACGGGGAAACTATGATCATTCGACCAGACCTCCTTAATCGAAGCTTTTCGTTTGCCCTTTTTGACGACAACGACCTCAATATTCTACGTCGCTTCGCAATGGAAGGGCTTCCAAATATCGACGACCATGGGGGTGGACAAGAAGACGACTACTGTATTAGCATACCGCCAAAGTTGCTAACTCTTTACGGCCGTGTACTCGTTGCACTAGTCAGCGTTCTTTCCCAACAAGAGTGAGAACCTTTCCCTATGGTAGAAGCAATCTCATTGTTTGTTAGCCCATCCTCAGACAGCGTTTCACGTGGGTCGGAGTAGGTTTTTTTTTAAGTTCTCCGATGAATTATTTGACCTTTTCTACAGGCAAATAGATATTGATATTACCTCACTGATTGATGGAGGTGATTTGTACCAGGAGAAGTAAGTATTAACCCTTCGTTACACCAAAAGGTCGATTGCCCTGACGTTACACAGTCTCTCCGATTCCAATTCCCACAAATGCCTATTTAGGGAATCAGAGCTGAATAAATTGATTATGGAAATAAGGGCGCTTCAAGAAACTCTCGCCGAGCTGGGACATGTTAGTGCGGATGCTGGCTTCTGAGTTCATCACTGACCCTCAGTAGAGCGAAGAAGGGTTGCTTTACCCATTCTTGCCTTCAATCTACTCCATCTTCTCCTGTTTATCGACAAGAGCATCAACCCTTTGTGATTGTATCCGGCGGAAATCTCAAATCGTATTGGCAATGACAATCACCCTTCCACTCGGCTTTGCACTGCTCTCGATCCTGATATTTATGGCTCTAGGTTTTGGGATACTATTTGCATACGTTTACTATCAGCAAGAGCAGCTCTCATTTCGACATGGGTACATCTTGTGATCACAACATTTGGTCATTAGGTGGGCATTTAACTAAATCAATCTTCAACCAGTGCTTCTCTTGACGTGACTAGGCCTTGTATCTCTATTTAAGATTGCTCGTCGTCCTATATATTGCAAGGCTCTTATATGCCCAAGGGTGTTCATCTTGGAATTTATTTCTCTTCGATATTTATTCCTGACCGTAAAGTTTAGGTCCTCTTGGACATGTTTACGCGCCCGTACAACAGTACAAATGTCTTAATTTTAAACTCCGCCCCATTTGAACCTTATACTTTCTCTACCATTTCGATTTCGACCATCATGAATCTTTCTTGCTAGAGGGATTATTCCCTAGGATTGATCGCGATTACGTCCCACCTGTAACGTTGGATTTCATTCCCTCGCTGCCAGGCGAGCCTAAGAGGAAATGTTTGCTACCGTCGTTGTGTGAATTAATACACATTTTCTTTCACCTTTTCCCATCCCGCTCATCTTAAGTTACTTGTGTTCAATCTACGGTCAGGATTTGCCCGGAGGGCCGTGTCAATCTACATATCGAGTATGTGGTTTTCCACTAGACTTGAGGATAGCAGATAAATACAGAAGGAGAAGTCGTCAGCAATAGTCCGGTCTGTTGTGCATGACATATCCATACATGCGCAGCCCGTAGATGCATACAGACGATCTATCCCCAAGAACCTGAAGTACAATCTCACAGGTCGGAGCTGGCATAGATACTGTGATATTGTGTTGTGAAAGCGTTCCATTATACATAATCAAACCCGAAAGGGTATGACGGTCATGATGGCTCGACATCGCTTGTTGTATAGCTCTGGTTGTGTTGATTGCCCAAAGTTGAACTATCTTGCCTGCATCCTGATCGACTCCTATCCCTGAGGCGTTATATTCTATCTTTACTGTGTGAATAACCCCCATGTGCGAGAGTCTCACCCCGAGAGAACCCCCTCTCGTTGGAATTTTCCAACAGCGGGAGAAATCGGACGTCTCTCTTAGGATGATTTCGGCTGGGTGGTATGTAGGAGAAAGGATCGGTGTAAGCCAGAGTAAGTTCATTGGGGGAGGTTTGGTGAAATAAGGGATGAACCTTGCCCCGTTCTCAAACGAAGCAAGGTTGACCGTTGTTAGTTGCTCCGGTGCATTTAGAGCCTTGTCGGCTCCAAGGCTGGCTCCAAAAAATACAATCAATAGGACTAAGAGGCAGTATATCGTTTTCCTCAGGGTCAAAGGCCAAGGGCGATGTTGTCCAGCTTGTTCGACATGAGCGGCATCTACGATGACGGTGTCCCAGAAAGACATAGCGTAAACGTACTAGAACCGTTAAGCACCTTTTATACCACACCGAAACCAACGCACTTGCTAAAATAGAGTCGAATTTATGGGTGGGAAGACTGGTAATGTATGCTGATCGGGGGTGGCAGATCTGTTCATCATTGGAGACCCCACTTAAATAGCCATTTATAGGCTGTACATTGTCCGTACAAATGTCCAGCAGACTATCTTTCATCAGATATGAACCAGTTCTGGTGACAGGCAATTCCAGAAACCTGACGCAGCCCTGTTGCACAGACGACTGGTAACGGCTACGCCCGCAGTTTATGGAGAAAAGTGGCTATTTGTTGACATGTCTAGCATTCTAATCGCAGTAAACCCAAAAAAATGATTGGATATTACACTAGGACTGATAGGGATCAGTTTCGGCATCGTGGCGGAGAACATAACTCGTCTTCAGGCCACTGCACGATGTGCTGCGGGACCAACTTTGCCTCCACCGTCGACCAGATTAAACCGCATGCACAGCATCTGCAGACCCTCTGTTGCGGGCAGTGGGGTTGCGCAGCGGCCGGATTACTCCAATGAACAGCTTGTTCTGGTTACATGTATTTCAGGCATCTACTTCCTGACATCGCACACGCCATGACTTGATCTTCCTTCTCCCTTGCTATTAGCATCCATACCTTTCAACCGTGCCAATCCCACAGCTCGCTATGCCCAAAAAGCGTCTCTTCACCCCAGGTCCCGGGGAGGTCCCTACATCTCCTACCCACGACAAATCGTTGGAACAAATGTCAACGCTCGAGTTGGCAGCGGCCCACACTGACACAGATGCCAAATATAATAAAGTCCCGCTTAACCTAGGGGAGCCAGAAACTATGGATGTGCAAATCTACAGCTCGTTACCTCTTCCCCTTCAGCAGCTTCTTAAATTGATACGAGATTCGTCGTTTTGTGCTCACAATGCGCTTGAGCCAACGATCGGCAGCTCTGAAGGAAGGGGACTGCTCTCCCAAATCGACGAGTTTCACAGTTCCTCTTCATTACATCGTGCGAAGAAATCCATATACTACCTCTTTACTGACGAATCCACGAAACGATGCCAGTTATGTGGAACAATGAGAAGTACCAATCAACGTGTGATAACGTGCGTACGCCGGCACTTAAATCACAGTCCATTCACATGTTTGGGAGCACCACAAGGCTGTAAGCTTTGCGACGATAAGAAAGGGTGGGTCCGGTTCTGATTAAACCGTCCGCTAACTGATTATAGGTATCGACATTTTCCTTCCAAATCTCTGCTTTACGACCACATTTGGTCGCAAAAGAACACTCTTTTATGTCCACATGAAGGGTGGTGAGTCTAATTGCTCCCTTTTATTTCTTCTCAAGATTGATCCGTTGAAGTTTCGCCAAGCTACGTCGAAAGCAGATCAAGCAACATTGGGCTGCAAAACATATAGGCATAGCATTTCCTGCTGATGATTCCTGATTCCTTTTTATGAGGGTTCTTGTGAGTGCTAGCCGCGATGCCATTGTTTGCGACCCTTTTTCCATTAATCGACATACACCTCTTCAGTATAGCCTTAATTTATTATGAATCTATGTTATTAGATTGTTCTCGCGCTCAAATGTCGAAAAAATATTGTGCCTTGAACCTGCGTCTCATGCGTAAGGGTTGGTTATTACAATGCAACTCCACCGTATGGTGCGCCGTCGTGAGTAATCGATTAATACTGAGAGACAGAACTGCACTGGTGCGCAGATTCAGCCGACTTGAATGACTGTCACTGTAAGTATGCGCCCCACGCTAGTCTCTTGTTGTGCACAGAGCGACGATCGTTACCTATTGGAGCTTCCAAGGGTTATACGGTCTATAGGATAAATAAAAGTAATTATATTTAATCTAGCGAAAGGAATTATCACAGAACTAATTCAACATGGGCATATGGTCCGTTTGATACGCTTAATCAAATAAGAAACCCTGTTCGCAGTCAGTTCAGCATCAAATAATGATTATATACTGACATTTAATGAAAAATTCTTTTTGAGGGGCACTTTTCACGTCCGTTAGGGGGTATTTTTGCGTGAAGTTGGAAAATCTTGAAAGTAACAAGTCGGTGGCAACCCTCCAGGGAGCGTTGGTACTATTTTGTGCAGTAGAGAAAGCACATAGACACATCGCTATAAGAATCATCAAGGGAACAAACAAAGTGCAGGGATATCTTATTTCTTCAGGGCGGTAATGGTCGCAGTGAACCGATCCAGGCCTCTGGAAAGGGCGTAAATTGAGAGGTAAGACATTTGATACAAATGGAACCCTGACCAACGTGGGCGCTATCTGGCCCGTGAGTTGTATTTTGGGGGAAAGAAACTCTATTGCACGTTAGTGAAGCCTTGATGTGTTGAGACAGCGCTTACGAGCAATAGGACACTCCCATAAGACAACATAGTGCCGACCATATGAGGAACCAGTCACAATTCGGACGGTGTTGAGATCAGACCAAGCCTGGGAGTGTTAAAAAAAGAGGGTAGTATACCTTAGAGAACCTACTGTCACGGCATGGATGTAACATCCCTCTAAATCAAGTCAGCAAGGCCCAATTGTACAGCTGATAAACGCATACTTTGGTGATAGAGTGTCGCGATTGCTCGACCATCAGTCAGATCAAAGACAGTTGCCACCTCGGTTTCTCCTCCCGCAATGAGGTAGTGAGACCCGTGGATAAAGGAAAACGTTACAGAGCGTGGAGTGATGAAGTCGCGACCGTAGCTGACGACCACTTGTTCCTGAGCATCTTCACCCTTTCGCCAGTCATAAACTCGAATCATGCCGTCCGTACCACCAACACCAATGCTCATAGAGTCACTCGAAACGGATGCGTAATGCCTGTGATAGGGAATCAACCCGCGATTGCTCTCATAGTAAAGTAGGCACCTACGGAGTATAAGAGAGACTGATAGTTTTCTCCACTGATAGAGTGGTGCCATTGATTCTAAGAACGACGCTGTATCTGAATCAGTGACCGTTCAAAGTCGAGTGACCAAAAGGCGAACATTGCATGACGGTCCGGAAGGGTGACGAGACACTTCGTGCCAGAAGCCAAAAAAGCCGCCCCTCCAATTTGCTCACTGCAATCGAGCGGGTTGTGTTCAGCCTTAATGGTGTCCAGGGGCGTCTGACTAGGTGTGACCATGAGGAACGAGCCAAAAGCCAGAAGAAGCTTGTCAGTCGCCACGTCATACTCTAAATGATCAATCTCTTCTTTGAGCCGAATGAGAATAGTTTGCGTGCATCCTCCGTTGGGATGTAGCGTCCAAATTGTCACAGAGCCGTTGCCAGACCCTGTAACAAGCCGTAAGTGCGGCACCTGCTGATGCAGCCACATCAAGCTGTTGATGCAAGCTTCATCATGGGCGAGCTCATACAGGAGTCTTCCAGTGACCAGATCGGAAATCAGAACCCGATAGTCGTCCGCTGGAGTGGTCAGCGAGGAAAACACCTAGTAGTTTCGACCCGAACTCACCAGCAGATGCAACAAACCGACCACTTGAGGATATCTTCACACAATTAACGTCCCGTCTGTGCCAGCAACAAGCCGATGTGGGCAGAGGACGTGGCTGGAGTACAACGGCGTTCTTCGCATCGTCAGTGGAGCCTATCTCCGCCATCATCTGCTGTGGAGGAGTGTCTTCAACATGAATGTTTCATTGGCGCGGTTTATATCGCAGCTGCGCAGTATAGCTATTGGGAGTGTTGGCGCACAGCCTGCTACATTGGGAATGTCACCAACGACCTGACGTTCTCCTATAAGATACAAGCTGCACGGATATCCTGCGAGATACAAATCGAAATGTCTCTCGGTATGTCTGCCAATACACGGCTCCGTAAGCACCTAGAATTGCTCTGTGTGGCGTCTCAAAAGCTTTGCGATACACTCAAGAGTCAAGGTAACCCTTAATAAGCCGCTCCAGTGCCAAAGCTGACCATAAAAAGAGCGAAATATGGCGATCAGGAAACTCCATCGGCGCTCAGCCGGTATCGTTTGCGAACAACCCACTTTGCGACTCACAGAAGATTCACTAGCGCTCATACTCGATCACGTGGCACCAGTACCCCGCCACTTTGACTACTCTAGGTCGCGGGACATTCAGACTTTGTGTTCCCTCCGACTGTAAGTTCAGATGCCAAATGCAATATGGGTTAACAACTCTTCTAGTGTCGATAGATACCTCTCTGTACTAGTGTCACGGTGGCTATTTGCCTGTATCGGTATCGGGAAAGTACATGATCCCGGCCCGATACTTCCCAGCTTTGTCGCTTCACATGTCAGATTCCTGACGATTCATTCTTTCTCTTTCAAAATAAACTCATTCGTCTGGTCGCAGTTGGAATCTTCCCCGCTTATTGGCATCCGGGGGTCTGGGTGCTTTACCACTCCATATTGGTCCCGCTTTGCCAGCAACGTTCGGCCATTCATTTCTCAACTAACCCTTCGTCTCATCTACGTCCCTTTGGATCCAGAGGACATTATGTCCTTCCATGAAGCGATGAGTGTCCTTGCACCACACGTTCACGACCTCACCTTGGACTTTGAAGGAAGCAGCCAAGATCTCTCACGGGCATTAACCGTAGTACAGTATAGCTTCACTGAACTAAATTCAATTCAAATGGTTCACTCCAGGATAGTTGACAGCAACTATACCCTTCAGGCATGTTGGGCTTGCATTGGTTCCTTAAGATCAGTGTCACTCTACGATTGTAATGTGTCCTTTGGCGTAATCACAGGGTTTTTAGCAGCTATGCGCAATGTCACCCATATAACTGTGCAAAGGTGCATCCCCTGGGATAATGCTGATGGCGCTGTGTGGTTAGGATTGGAAGAGGATCGGCAGTATCAAGGCTTGGATATTGAAGACACGATTGACGACGGATATTGGTTTATTAAAACTATGATTTATCGATATAAACGAGTAATTTTCTAGTTTCTCTATAAATATACCTTGCATGTTTGTTCACAAGCAATTTGTTCGCAGGACTTGAGCCTAACCACCCTTCCACTGCATATAGCTAGTCCTAAAAGACACGAATCATACTTCAGGTAGTGATTCGCAAGTACACAGTCCACCGTACCTTAGTATTTTCCTCTACTGGAACTGTTAGCAGCGATTAAGAATGTGGCCTGCTCAACCTGTCGCTTCACAGGCTTTGATGTCCTATTAAATAGTGATTTGTTATCAACGCTTGGTCAATGAGACGGAGGGAAACATGCCGCAGGGAATAAGGGGACCGGTGCGCCAAGCGGCGCATGTCCAACGCCCCCCCTCCCCCCCCGCGGGGACGGCCTAGGCGCTATTGTTGGAGTAGGGACAGCGATCAGAAACGTCGGCGCCGTGGAAGGGACCTGTGGATGAGGATGAGAATGATGGACTTTCTTCGTCATTACCCCTGTCGTGATCGTAGCTGGGGGCGCAGATGCTGACCAGGCGTGGGTGCCGATCATGGAGAGGGGAAGGCGTTCCTGCGAGTGCATTTCCCTTGGTGCACGAAGAGCCCTTGTGATGCCCGCGACAACGACGGGGCTGCATCCGGTGAAGGAGTCAAATTGGATGAGGGGTAGAGGGAGTTGGTGTATGGAGAGAGGGAGGGGATGACCTGATCATCAACGAGAACCGGCCGTTTGATTGATTACTAGATGGAAAAAGAAGAAAAGCCACAACTGTCGCATTTCCTGTTCGGCACGTACAGAGGATGATTCTGACGCACCATGGGTCCAACAACAACCGAAGAAAAAGCAAGTAATTACCGCTCTACGTTCGACAACAAAGGACGGATGAAAACGGCAGCATCACCTACCACAGCTTCCCAAACGCTACAGCATCTATCGACAGGGCAAACGACGGGTCTGTGGTCGCTTTGTGACCTAAAGATTGATAAAGGTACTTCACTTCGACGACAGGGAAGTGTGCGGTGACTGAAGCGACGGAGGTACAAGGCTAGGATGGTATTGTGGAGGGCAGATTGAGTCACGCGGAGCATGACCAAATTCATCTTGAATGAGGAGATGAATAGCGTCGCTGCATCTCCGGGTGAGGGAGAAGGTGAGGGAGCCGCTGCTTCGCCGCTTGGGGTCCGATTGGGACTACGCTCCGTCCTGGCGCATTCTTGAGAAAGCAGAGTTTCCGCCAACGGCACTCTGCAGCTTTTGGAGTCCATACGATCACATGTGACGTCTCAGGCCACTGTGAAGAAAGAAGACGGCCGTTCGAGGCGATGGCGATGAAGTGAAAGCTAGGGAATATGCTCTAATGGAAACAAGATGGCGCCGATCGAAACGACCGATGGTACCAGAGGCGTCTCTGTCGAAGGACGTTGGGAGGACGCGTAGAAATGGTGGAAGTGGCGGGTGGCAAGTTCATCGGAGTCCAAACTTGGACCCCGCCTCGGCTTTTGCCACCGCCTTGACGCCACTCTGTGTCACCTCATCTCCTGAAAAAGGATTCTAGGATGAATCACACAAGATTCTACACTTTTTTTCCAGCTGGATTTTACGACTTGCTGATGTCGTCTTCGACTTTACGTGGCAGTGCCAGTTCCCAAGTTCGGACTTGGGCAAACTGTAAATAACGCAGACGTACTCAGGTCTCAATTCTTGACGGGGAATATATATAGTACTCATATATCTTGCCCTTTATGAGAACCAATACATGTTCAAGCAAGTTCGGGTTCGGCAGTTGGTCACACTGGGGCGTCGAACCTCTCGAACTGGACGTAGCGTCCCCATGTTGGAGACCTGGGAAACTACCAGAGGACATAACTGGGGGATCCATTCATTTCCTTGACACGGTGGTCCCGGGTCCTTGACTGGACCTGGGGATGCTGGGTCAATGCCCTTGTGAAATTTACGAGAGATTGTGCGCGATAAATGGTCAGGATCCAAAGGAAGTTGACCGCGGTGATCATCTTGCAACCAAACTTTGACTAACGGTCGGGATTGGGTAGATGGCACAAGTTGACCGTTTGTATACAGGATACGAATTTCTCACACGAGGTTAAGATCCTGATCTCCATCCTCTACAGTGATATCTCACGCATATGGGTGTAAGTATACAGCTCAACGAGCGAACCAACACTCCTTACATCACAGAGGCTTTCCAATGCTGAGGCTGTCGAGGTCAGTTGCACATCAGGACGGATCCATAATGGTTTCACGAATGAAGATAGAAAGGAAGTAAGTCGGTTGTTTCAGTTCGTGGCCTTTTACAGCCTTCATATGCATTTTCAGCTTTCAGCACAGCTTCTAACGCATGCCATAGTCGCAACATCTGATGCAGACCATTCGAAATCTTGGTGTGTTCCTATACCAAGGAAATTCTGGCGCGGCTCTGTATCGGAGGATTCAGTTCAGAGGTGCGCTGGACATTGACAGGTACGATACCCTTTTTAGACACCTTATTTCGCCAATCCATCAAACATCTTAAAACAACAAGAGAATTTGAATCGGTCCTTGTGGAGACGCCCGCAGGTCATGGGGATCCCTCTAAGGGACGGCGTTGTCCCCATGCTAGACGCTATCGTATTCCCATGTGGCTGTACGCATTTCAAAATTTGCTTCAGAAGGAGCAAGCGAGCTGATGCCCAGTCCGTGTCTGCGCAGTCCTAATGCACACCCTTCGCATAGCCTGCGCATACCCATTGCAGCTCTCCGATACATACCCTCGCAGTATGCGGTGCACAAGGAGCGCAGTCTCCAGGAATTTTGTATCTAAGGAGACCTGATAAAACCTTGTGTTCGTTCGATTGTCTTCTTTCACGCACATCGAGTCTCACAATGGGCAAAGGCAGACAGAGCTCGCTGTTGACCGCCGTTCAAATTCTCAGTATCAAGATTCAAGATCTTCGTATGTCTCTCGATGAGCGAAATGCACGCTCAGTCGTCCAGAACTGGCGAAGGAATACAACGCAGTCCCCGGCGACACGTCGGTATCTGACAAAGGTAAATACCAACAGACGCCATCGGACTGAATGACGTTTCCAATAGTATGTACATTGGCATGCACGTAAATTGCTGGGAGTACCTTCGAATCTGTCCCCAGAAGAATGGCCTCTCGCTGATTGCGATCAAGTTCTGCAATTTAACTCCACCGGGACAAACTCCCCAGAGTCCAAATCAGAAATCCTCCTCATGGATTGGGAGGACAATGGATTGAGTCCATGGATGAAGCAGGTCGCAAAGATATTCGAGGCTCGATTTCTCACCGAGCATCGGAATGGGTCCTTTCCCCTCGAAGATCGAACAATCCCCCCTGGGGAGGTTGCCAGCATATTCATCCGATTTGTGTTATATCTGAAGAAAGTCTACAAACGAGGGCCTAATCCGGGCCCGCGTCGGCGGCGTCAGTCTATTGACGGCGGGCTAAGCATCAGCAGGTATGAGCCTCCTTCTTGGACCATGCTTATACTAAAGCCTCTGTCTATTCAAACACCATAAATCCTTAGTGATGCATCATAGCCTGCCGTTGACGCGTTGGGTTTTAAGGCAAAGGGGAATATACAACGATGAGAATCACGGAGAGTGAAGCAAGATTGAGCCGGAGCTCCACAGATATTGTACCCATGGTGAGCAGTATTCGACCCAACAATTGAATAACATCAACTTGAAAGAACTCCGCGAGTTTGGCGCGTTGGCTAGAATTGCTTCCAGAGAGCGTTGCTGCCCGCTTAGCAGCGTCACGCAAATTTATCGCATTTCACTAAGTGGTTTGACCGTTTATTTGTATTCCTCACGTCGACTCTCCACCCGGTCGTCAAACTCGACTCTTGGTTTCCAGCCCTTGGCCATTATTGTACCTAATATTATTTCACAATTGCCGAATCTGATTTGATTCTCTGGGCTTGTCCCTTGCGTTTGCTGATCAGTGGGAACTGAAGGGCGGTTTTGATAATCAACGCCTGGATATTCACATTCTATCTGCACTCTATCGTCTCTTCTAATCCCTTTTCTGAGCTGTAACGGTTTGAATATAGTAACTTTGACACTTACGCTAGTCGTTGTCGAGTAACCAGAACAGAGGCACATAATTGTCGACTAAATGGGTCTTAGTGAGCTGAAAAAGGAGATCTTATCGAGTCATCTTTGCGGACTTCGGCAGCAAAGGAATGTAGAAACGAAATAAGTGGTTTGTATGCACTGAGTCACCAGGTAGACATGTACCTTCAACGGAGATGTAATGAATTCAAGACAAAGAGGCCATAGTATGGAAAAGGTACTTCTCCGTATCTCATGCTCGTGGAGTCAACTTTGCGAAAATTTCCTCAGTGAATGGTATTTCTCCATGCCTCTCGAGCCAATGTGGCTTAATTTCCTTCAGACGAAGCTTGTGATAACTGCATGCGATCTTTGTGAGCGAACCATTGGAAGGATCACTCAGCTCACCATCCACTGTACGGGCAGATGAATCTATGCTTCTGAGACCAGAGATGGTCGTAGAGAAGGGAGCGGGCGGTAAATCGTCTATGACTATGTCTCGTCAGGTCATTCTCTATTGATGACTTAAACACGCACCCTTTCTGGTGGTCACATAGCCTACATCCTACACTAGGTCCAGCGCACACATACGGTTTGTGATTCAGGTGTCGTCGCACACAAGCAAGGGCATGTGTTGTAGCGCTCTTTCGGGTCCGACAAAGACGACACATATTTCCTTCGATGAAAAGATGGTAAATAGATTTTCGTGGATGTTTGACCTTTCTCGGAATCCCTTTGTCTTGAGCCTGAGCCAGTAAGGATTGCCCTTCAGGGCTATCGATGCTCGGCTCACATTCGTTGGCGAGATAAAATGACGACTTCGGTATCAGCTCCAACAAATTACGAAGGCGTAGTGGTAGAAAATGGTACTGGTTGACTACTCGTCCTGGTTTGGGATGTTGATGATGGTGAGCTCCGCTCCCTATTGAGACGGAGCAGTTTAGGAAGGCCATTGACTATGATCGTGTTCTTGGAAATGATTAGTTTGTATTCAAGCAAAATTGTTTCGAGACCTCACTGTTATCAACCGTAGCAGGGAAAGTTGGCTCTGGTGGGGTCAAAGGATGGGAAGCATGACTCCGCCTGCACCCTGTCATCGCCCATACTACCCTCGGAAATCAAACGATGCGTTTTCGCTAGATTTAAGTGCAGTTAGAACCGAGGTGCACCGCTCTCACTGCCTGTAGCCAGCTGTGGAAAGATTCCGCAGTTGTACACGTCTAGGCAGTGGCAAAGGCGCAGAGTGAACTCCCTTAAAAACCTTGGCACAGCGGAAGGTGCATCAAAGAAACCTTAAGCAATCCCACTCTGACGGTTCGTTCCATCAGTAGAATTGCCCTGCACAAACGCTTAAATCAACAAGCCTTGTTGCCAGCTCAATTATAGTAATGAATCCACATAGCAAACCGAAGGCTAGGAGATATTGTCGCTGTCAATCCTGCTCCTCTACCACACTTGGCTTTCGGCTCATCACCCATGATTTGTATGAACGGCACAATGCACGTATCTCCTCAGCTGCACCTAACTCAAAACAATACAAATCCCCTCAAGATGCAATCGAGGTCCAGCTTCTTATTTACACTGATGTCAAGTTTGAGACGGGCTGCCTAGAATTCAAGACGACTTCAGGAAGAATAGGTGATGTAGACGCCCCACTTATTGCAGATCTTCTTGTGGACAACCGACACTGCAATTCTAGTCTTTTAACATACGAGGCATGGCATCAATCGGCCATCCATGCGTGTGATAGCTGGCTTCCAACCCCGCACAGGCTTGCCCTCCGTAATCGTCTATGCTCCCTCTATACAAGTATACGCAACATCGTGATAGAAGCCTCCAGATCTCATACAGAGGAGGGCGTGCCACCCACCGAGACCATCCCTTTGAGTCAATGCCGACTGATTGAGGATGAAATTGCAGATGGTATACGCAAACACGATTTACTCTCCCCTCTATCCTTTTTGGAAGACCTTAGCATCCTGCGTGACCGCAGCACTCCGCAGTCCTACCTCGACGGCAAGAAACAAACCAGGCTGGATCCTAACGACCACAACAGCCGAACGACACTAAATCATCTTCAATGGATAGATGATGTGCTATCTGAGATAGCCAAGCCCACAGTTTACACTGGGCTCTTCCCAAGTCAACTTGCAGACATCGAGGCAGGGATGTTGGCCCATCGTTCTTGCGTTCTTGCCCATATCGAAGCTCAAAGGCTTTTGAAGTTACACCCCAGTGCACTCGTTCAAACTGTTTCCTCAAGTATGACATTTATTATGCCTTGCTTTTTCGCCATGCTGAGCAATTTGCAGAAATATACCGGCCTATTCTTCTCTACAGCCCCGAAATTGTCCATATGGGAATAATCGCTGTCTCTCTCAGGTATAATTACCGTCTTCCACGGCGATCGACTCGCGATTTTCTAGCATGCCTCCGCCGCTACTTTTTGTTGAATGTCAAAGCCCCTCTTGCATTCTCCAAGATGCACAAAGATCCACGTACCTACGAGCGCATGTTGGGCCTGAAGATGCCCCACGAGCTGCTCTCCATTTGTTCAAGATGCGGCGCCTCCTACCCCGTGGGAGGGCACGGCCTTCCAACCACCCAAATCTGCACAAATAAGCCAAAAAATCAATCAAGGCCATGTGGTCAAAGTCTCTGTCATATGCATCAGAATAGGCGCGTGCCTGCTCTTCTGTTCCGTCGACGGAAATTGGATCAGTGGGTGGGAAGCTTGTTGAGAACTGAAGGGAACTTGGAGAAGCTTAACTCAGCTTGGGAAGCCTCTCGGAGACAGCCTACCGACGTAGTTACAAGCTTTTGGTCTGGAACTTTCATCAGAAATATGAAAGGGCCGGACAGAACGACATCCATATCCTCGTTTCCTCATGAGGAGACTCGTCTACTCCTTTCTCTAGCCATTGACTGGTTCAACCCATACCATAACAGAATCAGCGGGAAGGCGGCAAGTACAGGATCCATCTTCATGGCATGCCTTAACCTTCCACTCGAAGAACGGTTCAAGGAGGAGAACATCCACTTTGTTGGAATCATGCCTGGACGTCAACAGCAGCAATATTTAGATGGAATTCTCCAACCTTTGGTGGACGAGCTGAAGCAATACTGGGATCACGGCGTTTACTTCGTTGGAATACCCGGATTAAATCGACCACAACTCGTCCGCATAGCATTAGTGCAGCTTGTTTGTGACCTTCCAGCTGCTCGAAAGGTAGCTGGTTTTCCTGGACACAGCGCCTCCCATAACTGCTCTGTTTGCGTTGTACACAAGCGAAATGTCCCCGATATCACTTCCACCTCCAACGACTCACCACTTCGTACATCTGAATCACATATACGACATGCGCTCGCTTATAAAGAAGCACTAGATCGTGACGGGCGAGCTGTCGCTGAAAAGCTCTTGAAGAAGGACGCGCAGGCGGTTCGCTGGAGTGCATTGAATGAGCTACCATATTGGAAGCCTGTAGAATGCACTGTCATAGATGCTATGCATCTCATCTTGTTGGGCTTGTGCTCATTCCACTGGCGCAGCTTCTGGGGCGGGGATCGTATGTCAGGCCCAAAACGGGGCCAATCGAACAATACAGGAGATATCCCCAGGCGTTCATCATATTCGCATAATCTCACAGCCACCCATGAAGCGGATGATGGAAGAATACAGCCAGATCCAACATTTGTCCCCGAGAATGCTGTTGTTGACAACTCAGAAGATAGTGGCTGGGATACAGACGTGTCACTCGGCACTTCTCCATTGAAGTGCGAGTTTATTTCTGCTAAAAGCATGAACGCAGCTCGCCGACTATGGATCATGAAGGACCCCAATACGTTCACCAAAGCGACCATCAAGCAGATTCTTGCCCTCTTGCAAGAGAACTCTTCGGAGCTCCCTGCTGCTTTTTCTAAAAAGGAGGAGCTCTCAGCATTGTTACGGGTCAGTACTTTTGCTTGATTTATCAACGATGGAACACCTAACACTGCAAAGTAGATGTGTCGACAATCTTATCGTCATCTTCCTTATGATACTGACAGAGATAATGGCAATCGGTCTCCCCTAGGGGATCGCATACGGCAGGCGGCAGCTTCGGGTATAAGGCTGTCAAAGAGCGAGGAACTTTATGGTGATGAATCACCTGTACAACTCCCTCACATTGGCCCTCGACCCAAGTCCTCATTCATAACCAGATCAGAGCTGGAAGAGATCCAGATGGATATCAAGGAGATAGTTGTTCCTTCCTGGTTCACAAAGCCAAGCCCTCGGTTTGGAGATAAAGGAAACGGCAGGGTGAAGGCGGCAGAATGGAAGAATATATCAAGCGTATACCTCCCAATGACCTTTTTACGGTTATGGGCCCTCGAGCTCACTAGAGGCAGTTCAAAAGAGGTGGTCTTGCATCTCAAAGCCTTACTCTCACTTGCTATTGTCGTTCATATTTCTACAGCACCGTCATTCTCTAAGGCAGGAGTCCAGCTGTATCAAGACGCTATTCAATTTTACCTACAAATCATGAAGCAGCTACATCCTGAATCAAGCTTGGTCATTAATCATCATTTATCTCTTCATCTTCCCTTTTTCATGGGCCTCCATGGACCTTGTCGCGAGTATTGGGCATTCCCATTTGAAAGACTGATAGGGAAACTTCAGAAAATTTCCCATAATTCATCGATAGGTTCGTGCGCAATTGGTATCGTTGGTAGAAACTCACTGAGCCTTCTAGACGACATACCGAAGCGGATATTCGAGGCATTTGGCATCAAGATAACACTTAATTCACTCTCCCAATCATATACTTCTGTGCCTCAGTCGGAAGCAAGCAAACAGACTCCTCGTGTGGAAGGTCAACGAATCGCAGTCAATGACACGACAAAGCGGAAAATAGAAGAGGTCTGCGGGACATCGCCAGAGTGGATTGTATGCTTAGACTCATTCACAATTGGCGACGTAGTCTATCGACCGCACAGGCCCAATTTGTCGTTATCAGGCGATTCTCTCATAGGATTCATCAGCTCAGAAGGGGCTAAATACTATTGCGTAGGACAAATTGAGAGGATTCTAAGGGTACCAGCTACGAGGCTTGACTCTCAGCCCGCTGTTGTTTTTATAGTCAAATGCTTCAAAGCAGCACCAACGTGCCTGCTAACACACTTATGGAAAGGGGTTCTTGCACACCCATGCTTGGGAATTTATCTTTCTTCTACCGACTTCAAGGAAGAGTCCACCGTGCTCCTCCCTTCCATGGTCGTCGGGCATGTCGCTGTACGTGTTCTCCAGCTAAGGCGTAGATGTGGCCTCTTGACCTTACAGCTATCCAAGGTGAGGGCGCGTCAACTTCTGGGAAAGTTTGGGCTGACTTGCACAAGAACTTCGAGGCCCGTAGGCGGATAAAACTCCCCTATTGACCCAGAATCACAATGGTAAAGGATGGCTCAAAAATGATCAGAAATGGAGTCCTCATA
Organism: Serendipita sp. 401; assembly: GCA_019627725.1. NCBI lineage: Eukaryota > Fungi > Basidiomycota > Agaricomycetes > Sebacinales > Serendipitaceae > Serendipita > Serendipita sp. 401. Next base: position 6,748 of record WSTQ01000181.1, on the reverse strand, counting down.
AGCGGAAGTCCGGGGAGTCGCCTCGCCTGGGAAAGTCAGGTTGTGCAGCGCTTCATCAGGTCAATCAGGTCAAGGTTATAGGACTGAAAGGGCCCTTTGGGCACGTCCTGACCTGTAACGCCTCTACTGTAGCGCCAGATTAAGAATGTCAGCGTCGAATAGAAGTGTAAAAGTCGGTAACAACCTTGTAAATCGCAGCCGTATCTACAGTCATAGAGCTAAAGTAATGCAATCCTAAAAAACGTCGAGTGTCCCTCAAGTTTCAAACATCGACGTCGGACTCACTCGTCCTCCGCCACATGACCATCCTTACTAACTTTTCAGTCCTCGACTGGCCGGCCACTTCTTCTTCTTCAATCGATTTCTCGTTCTCTTTTGCCTGAGGCTCTTCGAGTCCGTCGTTGTCAATCACGTCATCATCCATGACAAACTTCCGGACTCGATCCGGATGGGGTGGAAGATGGTGACCAAACCCGTAAGAGGGCCAGCGTTTCAGTATATGATGCAGTCGAGGGCAGCTCTCTGAGTGGAATCATAGGCCTAGAGAGCTGAGGCCTTCTGGGGTAAGGATAGGAGCCCTGGTTGGTTTAGTGGCTTCCGAAGGCCTATCATGCACTGGGTCAGCCTTCTGAACGTCAAAAAGAAGATTACACCAACCAATAATGTCTCAGGTTTTGTGCGACGCGGGCATTCTATATATCAGGGGGCGGTTATCGGCTCATCCTGAAAGCCAAACTCGACTGGGCCACTATCGGGACAAAGGATTTCCTAGACGAAGAGAAGAAACAAACTTATTCAAACAATAAAATGGCAACAATTGACACCACAAACCAAAACTTCTACTGGTTCATTTCCGCCTGGAATGTACGTACCATCCCCACCCCTGCGTTGTTGTCTCCTCTCCTGTAATAGCTTCGATAGGTCAAGATCCGGTCCAGAATGCTCCAGAACTTCCGATAAAGGTCGCTGGTGTTTGAGTGGGGGTACCCTCTGATTTGACCTGTACTGGAGGCGGTGGAGTGCGGGTGGCCGTCATAATGGGTCGAGCATACCCTCACATCGGAGAAGAAGGCATAGGCGCCGTTCCAGGCCACTCCACAAGCCCGGGACCAGGACTTTGCATTAAACGACCGCAGCGAGGAATTGGGCGGAGAATTCGAGGGAAATCAGCAATATGTTGTTCATACAGTGATGCAGGTGGTGGAGGCAATTGAGAGACAGGGATCGGCGGTTTCATTGAGGTCGGGCAAACCGACGAGAGCGGAATGACCGGCTGGGGTGGGGCTGGCATGCCAGTATGCCCTGCAGGCAATTCTGAAGGTTATTTAGCTGAAGCGTTGGACCAGTGTCCTCTGCCTCTGCGACGGACTCTGTCACCATCTCAGTCGCATCACTTTCTAAAGGAAGTTCCTGCCCAGCCTCTCCGGCTACAACATTGCGCAGAGGTTCCGCAATCTGTGAGAGAAGATTGGCATAGGCATAAGGAGAACGACGAGGTGTAGGTTGTGAAGGGGGGAAGAGGTGGCTGGAAAGGGGGCTGGTTCTAAAGCTCTTCAATGGCATCATTTGTTTTGCTCTCCTTATTCATGAGTTTATCTGTCTGGTGCCGTAAGTTGTTGAGCATATCACGAAGTTGTGCATTGGAAGCTCCTTGTTGAGGCGTGATGTCCGATCGTGCGGAAGACCCTCGGCCCAAAGCTGAAACGAGACCAATATCTGGGGCGTTGCCTCTAGCACAAGGGGGGGTTGGTGGGGGTGTCTGTGCCCGAGATTAGGAAGGGACGCAGGGAGGGGGAGTAGATCTGGCAGAAAAAGGGGGGGAGGGGGTGGCAAACAGAGTGTGTGTAGACTCCGGTGATTGGCCTTCTTCCTTAATGCTGATAGGCATAATATCGTGAGAGGGCTGGAGGGAGAGCGAGGTACAACACCAAACTTGGAATGTTTAACAGATAAAGAGCGAGAAAGCCCTGAACCTGGCCATGCTGGTCGTGCTGATTGCGCCGATCGTGCTGCTCCAGATAGCTGGCGCAACGCTGAAAGGCGCAACGCTGAAAGATGCAACGCCGGGTCTGATGCCCGAGGGATTCCGATCGTTGGGATGCGAAATCCGGCGGTTTTAAGGACACTGAGCATTGAGATTCCGCCTCTGATGGACCAAGTGAAACCAACCCTTCTGACCACAGTAACTCTAAGGGCAACAAATGCTCTAGACGTGCGTCCAACTTTCCAAGTAGCTCTGACCTTTTGGAAATAGAGCCTAGTGCTCCCAATGAATGCGAGGCTGATTTCGCCATGGAAGAGGGCGTAACGGACAGTGCTGTGCGTGTTGACTCTTGGAAAGGGACAGGAGGCCCCTCTGATAGACTGGAGGGACTGGACAGCCGCTGAATCGACTCAGTCACACTTCCAGAACCCAGCTGGAGCAGCAATTTAGGAGGGCCAAGAAGGACGATGGCCGCCTTCGCGGGCGATGCGCATCTTCCGTGGGAATAGGGGACTTGGCGCCGAAGTAATAATTGGCCGTGGTGGAGACTTGGCCGCTTCCTTTCCGCCAACCTTTTGGCTCATCTTTGGCCCAATCCAACTAGCCTTTGGCATCGTCATGCCCCGCTACCCGCTGTCGATCTACGCCATCCAAGCACTCCGAAAGACGATTGACACCATGAGTGACGGCCCCCATAGGCTCCTCAGCTGTTGCTAGGGTCTGCTCTTCCTCTGAAGATGCTGTGGAAGGGTTGTCGTGGAATGAGGGCTCTAGGCTGGTGTCATCGTCACGCCGACAGTTGGACTACAAGGGGCGCAAGGCCCACTCCTCTGAAATAAAGGGTTTAGAAAATAACCATCATTTTGGTGGGTTCGCTTGCCGTAGGTGGCGCCGCTATACTGCAAATGGAGGGCGATCTAGAGGGCAGGAAAATGCTCGATTGCCGGGATGGCGTTGAGGATACCAATTCAGATTGACTTAGAGGGGGTCCTGAGGGTGTGACTTGGTGCGCTGAAGGAGTAGACGCCATAGATGGGGGGTTGGGTCGGGGCACTCGTCGAGCGTGGGCTGCGAGCAACTGACAATTTACTGCCACTAGAACCAACAAAAACGACCCCATAGTGGCGTGTAGCCAAACTGGCTAGGGCTCATGAATTGCCCCAAATTGCTGGCTGCATAAGGCGCCTCTGATGCCGGCCACGCTCTTATGCTCCTTGTGGGGCTTGGAGGGGGCACAGGGGGCATCGAAAACAAATTTGGTGCACGTAGAGATGTCATCACACTGCTAAGGAGCAAGGCAAAGTCGAAAAGGGTGTTGGTAACGGCGATGCAGCGGCGCTCGCTACGGGGCCAAACTCGAGAGCTAGGCGGGTGTCACGGTGGAGGATTGGAGAAGGTTGCCCAAACTGCCCTTGGCAACCGACGTGTGGGATGAAGGGGGCTTTCATGGTATACCCATTGGGCTAGGTGCCGCAGACCCACTGGCTAGAGGCGCCGTGCAAGACTGGGTGGGGGTCATGCTGCCCTCCAAAGATGAGCCATCCAAAGCGGTCGCTGCATCACTTGCCATGCCCGGCATGGTACTGATGGCTGAGAATGTTGGGGTGCCTTGGACTGACGATACCTGGTGGGCAGAGGGAGAGCAAGGCGCGCCGGGCATGGGTGCCTGCCCAACGGAGATGGAGCGGGGTGGTGGTGAAGTTGTGGGCACCTTGGAACAACCGCATCACAGCGCGGCTTGAAAGAACACAGCAAGAGCCCATCGAGGGCTGGCAGGACGTCCAAAACACCCCTGGGCCCTGCTGCGTGCTTTCGAGGCACTGCACCGCGTCTTGGAACGACCGTACCACAATGCAACCCAAAATACCACAGCGGGAGTCCATCGAGGACTGGCCGTAGTAGGAGTCCGTCAAGAGCTGGCCGTCCAACCCCAACTCCCCCACAGTGCGACTTCGAGGCATTGCACCGCGCCTTGGAACGGCCGTACCACAATGCAACCCGAAATACCACAGTGGGAGTCCATCGAGGACTGGCCGTAGTAGGAGTCCGTCAAGAGCTGGCCGTCCAACCCCAACTCCCCCACAGTGCGATTTCGAGGCATTGCACCGCGCCTTGGAACGGCCGTATCACAATGAGACCCCAAGGAGCGCGCTGGGGGTCGCTTGAAGCCCTGGTCGGTCGTCCAAACGACCTCTGAACCCCCGCCGCGCAGCGTCGACGTGCTGCACCACGCCCTGGAACGGCCGCACCGCCATGCAGCTCGACAAACAGGCTGAGCCCCTGCTGAGTGGGAGTCTGGTCCGTGGTCCGGATTGCCGCTGCTCTCGCCAGGTCGTTACCACCGCGATAGCTAGAAAACACCAATCACGTGAGGACAGGAAAAGAACGATAAATCCCGAAAAAAAAAAGGAAAAAGAAAAAGAAAAAGATTAATAACAATAATTAAACCGCTCACATTGGGGCAACGAGGGGTGGTTTTCAGAACTGGTGAGTCCTGTCACAAGGTCGGAGACGGCGGGGTCCAAGCAATAGGCCCAACTTGACCCGCAGCTCACGCACCTCATCTCGCTCATATTGGCCATGGAAGACGCAAATTGGTTGAGGGTTAAAGACGTTTCATTGGCTCGCTTAATGGAGGCTTTGAGGGTGTCAAGCGTCGAAGTGGAGGAAGCGGAGGGTGGTTGGAAGGAAGACAACACTGGACGGACGACATCTGGAAGATTTATAGACAATGGTTTAAAAACAGAAGATGTAGTGCATCATGTGGGTTCAAAGGGCGTCTGGGGGGAGCTTGGGCAGAAGAGGAAGGCGTCAGAAAGGGAAGAGGAACAAGAGGAGGAACAACAAGAAGAGAACGCAGGGCTTGAAGAACAGTTGGAAGAAGGGGCTTTGCCACTCACAAAGAGAAGGCGCAAAAATCAACGGCGGCATTTGAAACAAAAGGAGAACCGGTCTCTCAAGGACAAGGGAGATTCTCTCCCTCGCCCCCGGAGCATGAAGAGGACGTCAATTCGAGTGATAGAAAGCAGTACCCAAAGGAAGCGGCCGTTTGCTGTCCCAAAGAAACTAGGATACACGGGGAGCCAGAAGAGAACAGAAGCGTCCTCTCCCTCTTCAAATGTAGAGAAGCTGGAAAATTTGGGCTACAATGTAATCAAGGCAGATGACGAGTGAGCATATTGTTTGTTTTGGTGCCAAATGCACCCCCCTTGACCGCTTCGACTAGGGCCTTTGCTCTCCTCGATGAGCAGGACCGGGTCGTCTTTGTGCGTGCAAAACGCCCATCAAAAATCCAAGAGACTGCTCTCAACACCCTAGACGAGCGACTGGAGGACATGCTGCCTAACGCATATGCCAATAGCAGTCGTGGAGAATTCAAATGGATTCAAATGGGAGTTCATCATGGAAACGGAACCATGGCGAGTGAGTTCTCCTTTCGGAGGATTATACGGCTAAATTTTGGAGATAGGAACCCCACCTGTTCTCTTACAAGGATCATCCGACGCTCAAGGCCAAAGTCGAAGAATTTTTGAGCACAAAGGAGGTTCACTCGGTCACAACGCACCTACGGAGTTGCGTAGCCTATCTTCTGGCTTTTGTATGGCTGACAAGCGGCTTCATAGATGCTTTGAATGTGTGGTTCCCCTTGGTGGGCCAGCTTCTCAAAGAAAAGACAAAGGAAATCATGGATAAACTGCCACAGGATGCGCCTTTCTGGCCTGGCTCGCCATGGACTACAGCCACCATCAATTTAGGCCCACAGACAGTGACAAAGGCCCACACTGACTCCAATAACCTTGCATTTGGGCTGTGCGCTGTCTTTGTGACTGGTCAATTTGACTCAAGTTCTGGAGGCCACTTGGTCCTTCACGACTTTAAGCTTGTGTTGGAGACTCGGCCTGGTGACCTCTTCCTTTTTCCCTCTGCCGTCTTTACTCATGGAAACACCCCCGTGAGCAAATCTGAGAATCGGAAATCAATTGTTTGGTGGATTTGTGGCAATTCAGCACGGTATTTTGACATGGGCAGTAGACCAATTGGCAAGCTGTCTACTGATGGGAAGAAAAAGCAGAGAGAATGGGAGGAAAGTGCGTTCAAGGATGGCCTTGATCGGTTCCTCACTCTTGAACAGCTAAGGAGGCTGCACTCTCATGCTTGACCCATTGACATTGTCAGCCATTGTAGCTATAGTGCCTGTTTCCCCCCTTATGACTACGCCATACACATTCAGAGGCCTTTCCAGAACTGTACTCTACTTTTGTTTTCTCTCCTTATGACAACGCCGTATGCGTTCAGTATAGTTTGTCAGGTTCTGTCGTATCGTCATCAATGCCCCGCTATAAGAAATTGAGTAACCTTGTAGGGGTATCCTCGTCGCAATTTCTTTGACTTTCTTATGTATTTTACGGTACATCGACCAGAAAAAGCTGATTCGAGTGGTGAAAGAATGGCAAAGACGAGTGTAGCAGCGTCAAGGTCGAGTCCAAGGTGTGGCGGACCGTCGTCGTTGCGGTTTCGACCTTGTGTTGACTCATATCAGCTAGCTGGACCACCATTTACGGCTAAAAGTAATGCAATCCTAAAAGACGTCGAGTGTCCCTCAAGTTTCAAACATCGACGTCGGACTCACTCGTCCTCCACCACATAGCCATCCTCCCTAACTTCCCAGCCCTCGACTGGCTGGCCACTTCTTCTTCAATCGATTTCTCGTTCTCTTTTGCTTGAGGCTCTTCGGGTCCGTCATTGTCCATCACGTTATCATCC
>WSTQ01000180.1:5052-20940 GCA_019627725.1 Serendipita sp. 401 | reverse complement strand
CTTGAGGAATCCACAAGTGTTTCGATTCGAAACGACAAAGGAGACGATCGCCCCTTCTTCCTCTTCGATGAAGGGGGGTAAGTTCCCCCATGGTGGATCCGTACAGTTTCGGAACGTGGGGAGTGCGTTTTCTGGGTTGAAGAAGAAACGATCTCATCCTGCTTCTGTCTTGGAGAAGCGAAGGCCTCCTTCTTTCCCTGCTGGTGCTGCTGCTGCGGGTGTGAATGGTGGACACTGCTGTTGTTGCGAGGGTACTTGTGCAGAGGGAAAGGAGAGTGACGAAGAGGATTGTGATTGTGGAGACGGATATGGATCTGAGACAGGTCATCATAAACATGGAGCAGCAGCAGCACCATCATCGACGACACATGGGAATGGGAATGGAGGGGACGAGAATAGAAAGAAAGGAGAGTGGCGAGGGAGTTATGGCGTCTCGAGTCTCTCCAAGATTGGAGATTTTGCGATTACGAGGGACGATGGACCTTCTCAATATGCGACTGTGAGTTCCCTCGCGGAAATCAGAGAAGAAACAGCAGACGCACCAGCAAGAGTGGTGATACACACAGACGGTCCATCCCCTCCACCGCGTGCGGCGATTCGTCGTCCGAGTGGTGGTGCTGCGAGTATGGTTGGCCTAGTTGGTGGTGGTGGTGGACAAAAGTTGTTTGGGACGGAGACGGCGGTGACGACGGCGTCGATTACGATTCACGCCATTCGAGAGCGGTCGGTCAGTGTGTCTGTTGGGAATGCGAGCGCGAGCGGTGGGAATGCGAGTGGGAGGAGTTCACCCATGAGTCCACGATTACAAGGGATCGATGAGCTCGGAGCTGGAGCTGGAACTGGAAATTTCGGTCGACAGTTGACGTTACCTTCTGTGAAAAGGGGTTCGGCCTCTGGTCCTGGTGGATTGACTCCAGCTAGCGCTAGCGTGAGGAGGAAGAAGAAGAAGCAAGGGGATGTAGTGGATTTAACCGAGGATCTGGAACGAGGGAGGAGGTACGATGGTGATGATGATGATGACGACGACGTGCTGGATAGCAAGCTTCAGATCACGTCTACGTTTTCTCCCATGAGTTTCGAACCTGGAGTACCTGCGGTTGGAACTGGGACCCCGTCCGTAGGCACTCATCGACACCACCACCACCACCATAATCATCATCACAACCAACATCACCACGCCCATGGTCATCATCACCACCACAACCAACACCACAACTACCACTCGCATCGCCATGATGAAGGACATCGCGACGATAAATCGTCTTCAGTGGCTGGTCTCCTCTTTGGATTCATACCTCGCCTAGGCAAACGATTCAAGTCGTCGAGTGTGAATCACATTCAAGAGAGGGACGATCCGGGCGTATACGATGGTTCTCAAGATCGTGATAAATTCAGTGGGAGTGGTAGCGGGAATAGAAGTGCCCATTTCACTCCCGTTTCCAGTGGTGGACGACTGGGGCCGGCTGCTCGCGATTCGCCGACGAGAGGCGAGGGAAAGGAGAGGGTGAGGAAATCTGTCGTCTGTTCGCCTTCGACTGTGGATGAGCGGTCGAGGTCCCATACCAGTGTTCGAAAGAGGACTGGGAGTGTGGTCAGTGCGTCGAGCAGTTTTGCGGCTCTCGAAGGTGTTCTTTATGATAAAGAACACAAGGTGGACCATGAAGACGACGACGATGAGGATGATGATGATGATGATGAAGAGGAGGAGGATCATGGAAGTCGGTTTGATGAACAGCGGGCGACAAAGTTGATCGAGGGCAGAAGACACGACGATGGATATGGGGATGCTGCGAGTATGGATATGTGGTCCCCTCAGAGCGAGAAATTCGAGACGCACGAGTTGATGGAGGTCGTTGCGTTGCCAATCATCACCACTACCATCTCTTCGACGGTTTCGACTCCTACGGCTTCTGGTGCGTTCTCTCTTCCCCTTTCCCTCCCTTTATCTTCTTCTTCCCAATTTGATATAACCTGATACTCACCTTTGGGGGTTTTTAGAGAAATCTGGTCGAGTGATGTGACCGACTGCCACTGCTGCTGCCACTTGGCTCGGTCTCCCTTGATGCATACCCTCAATGACCAACCGTCTGTCTTCTTTCGTATCAAAACGTCAAACATGGGTGCACGCGCCTCCATTCGGATGACACCGCCAGTCGACCTCTTCCAACCCCTCAGCTCGCTACGCCTATAGCTCGCTGAGCTTCATCCTCCGTTCATTCTCTTTCGCAGGACTTTCCCGAGTCCTGTCCTCTTTTTTTTTCCATTCCTTTGTGTATCACACCCCTTTTGGCCGACGGATTTTTTCTTGGTCACGTTCATTTGTACCCTGACATACCATTTTCAGCATGGACCCTATCATTCGTTTCTTCCAAGATTCCTGATTTTTCGTCTCCCACCCACACCCACCCTCTTCGTCTTTCATCCCGTCCCCTCTATGCTCTATGCGTTTTTCTCCTAGACACCACACGAACGTCCTCGAATAGCCCCCATCCCGGATGTACCCTTCGACCCCCTGATGTACTATTATCATCATTACCCCTCTGTCACTGTCGAGACGACCTCACGTCGTCCTTCTTTCCCCCCCCCCCCCCTCCACCTCTTTCGCCGTTGTCACCTTCGCTGACACATTTATATCTTCTCGCTCACCTAACTTTGCCTTCATCCCACTCCAAAAATCGATAGAATAGACTTTAAACACCCAGCGACACTCGTAGATACCTATAGATCTACACCAACCGCGGTTCGAGCCATACTCTACCCTTTCCCCTTTCGTGTCTTTATATGTTTTTTTTTCCTGCATTGCAGTTATTACCCTTCTTTGTCACGCGAGCCACGTCCGTCGTTACTTTTTTGGTAGAACTGAATCAGAAACACGAGTTTATAGTTGATCAATAATGTGCGTATATATGTCAGTGTACATGGCCAAATCAGAGTAAGACTATAGGGTAAGTAAAAAAATGAGAAGTTACTCTATCGTTAGGGATAGAGGAGGACAAGCCCACCGAGGATACCCTATGTGTGATATAAGGAAAACGAAGGAGGGACGCATGCTTCTATATAAACGACAGGCGATGACCAGTAAAATAACGCCATTTTTGCACGAGATCCCTACTCGTGCGTGTCGTTTGTCGTAGCGGACAATACCGCAGGGTTCAGATAACCTTGGAAATATAACTGTGTCAAGACTGCGAGGAGAAGAGAGAGCAAGGCGACAAAAACAACCAGGGTTGTTGATCCTGTACACACACACGCAAGAAATGGATGTAAATTGTCAACGCATATTCTCGAAGAGCGACCCGTCAGTCGTACTCACCCCGGTCGTCAAATTTCTCTGGAACGGTGACGATACGGACGGAATTGTCCGCACTGCAAGAGACCAGGAGCGACCTGTCCGTGTTGAATCGTAGTGTCGTACTCGGAAACTCGTGTGCACCGAGGATTTTCAGCAAAGGCTAGAGGAGAGGAGAGGAGAAGAAAGGAGAGGAGAGGAGAGGGGTGGGAAGAGCACGAATCAGCACACACCATGGGATGAGAGTATGGTTGGCGAGTACGTACCGACAGTTTCCGTGAATCTACGATTCCAATGGAGCAATCTGACGCGCCGTATGCGAGAAAAGCACCGTCGCCGCTGTAGATATTATCGAGTGAGGACGAGGGTAGAGAGAGAGAATGAACGGAAAACCCCATACCTAATCTCGAAACAAGTGATAGACCCCTCTCCAATTCTACAAGTCCCCGTTATAGTCCACGTACGCAACTTTGGTGTCCACTCATATTTGACAATGTGTGCCTTTCGCTGTACCCTGCTCCCTCGAGAAGTACTATTCAAAACCGCATAGAGTGTCGTCCAATTGTTTGGGTGATATCGTACCGCGCGAAAAGAGGTGATTGCCGATCCGTTCTTGGGCAACTTTGGTCTCACGAGTGTTGTTGCGAGTTCCAAACTCTCCAACTGTGCCTCAACGACAACTCCATTTGCACCACTTTGAGACTTTGATGGTTTCTTCTTTTTCGAAGATTTCGACGAGCTTGGTATCCCCTTGCCTTGTTCGACTGGAGTATTGGTCCCACTCGCGTCTGGGGAGGCTGCTGGGTTTTTCGCCTTGAGAATGTTTTCGTGTGGCGCTTTGTCTTCATGAAGGTTGTAAATGAAGATATTGGTGGAAGAGGCAATGGCAACGGAAGCAGCAGAGAAGCTAATGTCAAAGAGCTCTCCAGCGGAGATTTCGAGTACAGGGGCTGCACGTGACAGGGACGGGTAATGAAGTAGGTGTACCTAAAGAGGATACATTAGTCAATTTTCGTCCGACAGTCTGAAATCTGCAACTTGCATCGTTATTCGTGGTTCCAATCGCCACTACATCGTTACTTGGTGACAAAACTGTCACTTTCTAACCCATTGTAAGTACTATTCCATATAGAACGCTGATAGCATAGTGACAAACTTGGTAAGGATCTCCGGTCATTGTTGTCATAGCCTGAACGCTCTTGAGGTGCTCAATTCTGTTTATACATGTGTTAATTTGAGGAAATAAAGAGCAAGAAGCGACAAACTTGTTCCCTTGTACCGAAAACAATCTACAGTGCATATTTTTGCCTGCTTCCATCGCTTGTTGTGAGCTATTTGCACCACAGACAATTGTTTCATTCTATCAAATACTTCAGTAAGTTGAAAGAAGCACTGGTAAGCTGCAATAGGATATTGCGCCAACATAGGTAGGGGCAGGGAAAGGTCAAAACGCACTGTCGAATCAACGGCCATACTCATTGGGGCATCTTCACCAGCCTCAAATTCGTATTCTCCGACCAAGGTAAGCTCCATGTCTGGTTTGGAGACATCGTACAATCTCTGTTTGGCCGTTCGGCAAACATATTGGAAGAGTCATTGGTTACGGTGAGAAACATAATCCGAAGAGACGTTTGATGGGGATACGGTTACATTGGAATCCAGTTATTCCGAAAGGATGAGCATTGTTTACGTTGCATCGACAGTGCATTCCAAAAGTTGGGAAGTAGATATGTAGATATTTGTTAATTAGCACCAGAATAACGGTATTTGACGGTTGTAGTTGGTTCGAAGAGGACACGTACGAGTTGGTTTTTGACCCCAGTCTTTCCTTGGCCTCCTCCGCCTCCTAACACCAACCTAGTTGACGATAGAAACGACGAACTATAGACCGGAAATCCACCTAGAGTGTGAGAAGTATGTTGGGGTCGCATTTTGACAACGGTTCAGGTTGTTCGGAATACTGGTGACTGGGAGGCTTTATGGCAAGCTGGCGCAACGGGTCGGGCGGCTGGTGACGTGTATCTCGACGTGTCAACGTTCTAAAGCGCGGATATATTGCTGGCGTTGTGTCCCGAAGGATGCTTCAAGGTAAACGAATGTCGAAGGAAGGGTCAAGTTTTCTTTGCCACCGAGTCTTTAATGTCTTGGGCATCGAAACGAGCCAACTCTTTCATTCACGCAAGCCAAAATCTTCATTCGTTGCTATCCTCGTCAATATGCTGTTCAACCTTGGAATACGTTCGAGGGGGACAAAGTCGGTCAAAGGTCAATCATAGGGCTCACTCGACTAAGAATAAAGGAAACTTCCGAAATAATCGTCAACGGGATGACGTTAGATGAATTATGTTCTATTTATGGGCCAATCGCTGGAAGACGGCAATGGATGGTCGGAGCAATGACGTCGCTCCAAAGAGTGGCTTCCTATAAAACTGGGCGACTGGGAACAACTTGCTGGGACCCAGAACAATCTACCAGTGCTAATCATGTCTAACCTCGAACATTCGACTACTCAGGCTCACGAGCAACCCCAAAAGTGTGTGAAGCTCTTCTATCCCCTTCGATCGCGCATTGAGAATTAAACAATTTCTAGTCCCGGAACCCCCCCAAATGAACATCCTTATGACCTCAAATCACGTCCAAATGATGCTCACAACCAGCATCAAGCTGCCGATAGTGGGCTCGACGACATGAATTACCCGCCGCAATTGCATGCGGGGAAAGTAGGACTTGGCCCCCACTACGCTGAACAAAACCAGGCCGTGAGTGCTCCATTCAGTTATGGTTTGGTATTAATCCGACACTCCCTCCTTTAGACGTTCACGGATGAAACCAGGGGCATAAAAGAAATCATCAAAGGAAAATTGAAGCGTGACCATGACCTGGAACAGCAAGGTCACGATCGTTTCACTGGTGATCTCAAGCGGAGAGAAAGGCAAAAGGTACGTCTATCCCTCGAACGTGTTGGCCCTCATAATAATGACATGGTCTTTATGACAGGAGGTGAACGAGCCTTTCGCAGAAAACACCGATAAGAAAGACCAGGGAGAGAATACTACAGATAAGAAGGACCAGGGAGGGAGTACTGCCGACCCTAAAGCATAGGATTGGTGGCTCCTCGCCTTGTAGGAGTAGAGTGGAAGTTATTTAGGTGCCTTAGCTGTAAATGCAGAATGGAATCGAGCCTTGATGTAGCAATATAAGCGCTGGATGAAGAGAGAAGAACTTTCAATCTATAAAATTGTACTCGACACATTCTTATATGGTAATCTGGGTGGCCTGTGGCGAAATTCTTTGGACCCGATCCCATAATTCGAACCATGCGGCTCATCGGGAAATATATAGATAAAAATAAAACAGTTCGTATTCTTCACCGTCTCGATCGAGCCATGAAGATAGACCGACCTGCCACTAGGGATATGTCACTCTACGACCAGAAGATGATGAAGATATGTGGCATTTGTACAACTTGATACAAGAGGTGCAGTGATGAATGCATCAAATCGTTGTATTCTCTTACAAGGTCCTTCAGGGCGACGAAGTTCGTTCTGCCGCAGTGCGGTCAGTATGCTGCCCAAGCCGCCAATGCATCGAGTGGCCCTTTTAAACCGACATTGAAGCCCTAACTCTTGAATAGACGTGTCCAGACTGTCTCAAATACGGGATCGACAGACTCGCAAAGGGTACGGCTCCATCTCACATTGCAAGTAACAAGAACCCTCTTCTCTGCCGGTTCAGCATCTGCATCCAATACGAATAGTACCGCAGCTTCTTCAACTAGTAGTGCCGGTGCCGGATCCTCTTCGAGTGCTATCACAGGAGGAGGCGCTACGATGCACATTACTGGACGGGTCACTGAAGAGAATCATCATGTCAAGATGGGAGCATTCCATACGCTTGACATAGAAATGAACAGGGATGTGAAAATCATAAAGGAGGAATGGGATCGGGTGGCGTTGGATCGAGTGGACGAGGCTTGCGCAGAGGGAAGAGGAGCAGAAGTCGGTGCAATTGTCTGTGGCGAAGGTACGTATCCTCTCACCACAAGGGCATTGTATTCCTCGACTGATTTCTTTGGATCAGGCACAGCAGCATTATGTTTACTGTCGGAACATATGACCACCATTCGACAAAGAATCGACGTGCCTGTACCTCGCAAAGCAGCGGGGAGTTCATCCCACGACAAGGGTCTAGAGAGATTCTATTCAACTCTTTATACCGCTTTTCTTCGCGTCATACCGTTTACCACTCTCAAGGTCATCGTGATCGCTAGTCCAGGGTTCGTCAAGGACTCGGTGTACGAGTATATTTTCGCCCAGGCTACCAAAACCAATAACAAGGTACTATTACAAGCAAGAAACAAGTTTGTTCGAGTACACGTATCCAGTCCACACGTCCATAGCCTGGTCGAGGTTCTGAAAAGCCCAGAAGTAACTCTGCCCACATGCCTATATCATCTCTCGTAATGACCATCTATACTTTAGGTTGCTTCTCAGCTCAAGGAAACCAAATTCGCCAGAGAAGGAATAATGCTTGATAAGTTAGTTTACTTGTTCCGTTGATCACCAAGAAATTATTAAGCGACTGTTATGGTAGATTCTTCAAGATGCTCGGACAAGACGAACTACGCGCATGGTATGGCCCTGACCATGTCACCTTGGCTGCAGACCGGGGTGCAATCGGTACACTTCTCATCTCCGATGACCTCTTCCGGTGCGTCTCCCTGAAAGGTCCCTATAAGTAGGCTTTAGTACCCAAGTATGATGTTCCTACAGGTCGTCGGACCCTGTAAAGAGGAAGGGCTACGTCGAGATGGCAGATGGGGTGCGTTCAAGAGGTGGCGAAGTCCTCATCTTCTCGAGTATGCATGAATCGGGGCAACGTGAGCTCCCTTCCTCTTCCGATGTATACCCCCGATGGTTGATGATATCCCTATTGACTTCATAGAACTCAATCAACTAACGGGAATCGCTGCTATTCTAACTTTTCCGTTGGACATAGATATAGTCGAGGAAGAGGAACGTCAGGCAAAGGAGGAGGCAGAACTTGCTGCGGCCGAGGAAAACGGATGACATTGAAGTAGTAGCGAGTAAATATATTTCGAAGCGATAAAACATGAAGCTTGTTGTGCCGTGGATTTTCATGTGCTCTATAGCGGTGCCGAGGGGGGTTGCTGTACGTATATAACCGACGACCCGGACTCCACCATTTCTTGGATTCGATCACAACCTACATATTCTTCCCCAATGGTGTTGCCACAGATCAAAGGTAATCATGCTGTTGGTACATCTTATTGGAAATCGTCCTTGCCGCGAAGGGTTTTCGGTAGTGCAACACTCAAAGGGACACAGAAGCCGGCTTTTGTGTTAGAGGAAGTCGCTTTTCAGATATTCTATCCTTGCGAAGATAAGCAAGCAGTCAAAGCAGCACCATTTGGTATAGGATGGATTGATAGGTCGGTAATGCGTCTGCCGGGAAGGCTTCGTCTCCTCATGATCCTCACGTTTCTTGCAGTCCTTTGGCAAAATGGGCAGATGGCTATAGTTCTTTTCTTGGTACGATGAGCCCTCATATCTGCCACATCAATATTTCCATTGTACTAATCGTTTTGCAAGGTTATTCTCGATGGTTACTTTGTAAGCAACCGGCTGGCCGGCCTCCTATCGTCATCCCTTTAATTGATACCTTGAACCAGATCCCCTGATATTACTTACGAGTATAATGGTCAAGGTATGTATATTAGATCTTACACACGATCGGCTTTGGACTTACTGTACCAAACCCAGGTCCCTGCATTCAGTGGACCTCCTTTGAAACCTCCCCCATCAGAAGGAAAACGTTGGCCACTCGTTTTCTTCTCTCATGGGCTTGCTGGAACTAGGACCACCTATAGGTATGATGTACGGGCTGGTGTCTGCCTCGCTGAGACTAATATATCGATAAAGCCAGCTATGTTCCAAGCTTGCAGCTGAGGGACACATAGTGATTGCAATGGAACATCGCGATGGTACCAGTCCAGCGTGCACTTATCCAGTCGATGGCGAGTCGTCCTCACATTACTACCTCAAACCAGAAGCATTAGAGTGAGTATTGTGTCAAACTACCCGAACTTTGGCCGTATGAACGATTTAATCGAATGGTTTTAGTTGGCAGGAAGGAGTGAAGTCCCAACAGAATCCAATGCCGCTACGGACCCAACAATTGGAGATGCGTCATGTCGAGATTCTTGAAGCTTTCAAGGCCTTCAAGTCTGTCATTGGCGGGGATAAAACCACCATCTCAAACCATAACGATTACCGTTACTGGGATTCTTGGAAAAACCAAGTAGATGTCGAGTCCATGACATTCGTAGGGCACTCCTTTGGAGGTTGCACGGGTGTATGTCATTTTATTTTGGACATCTATACAAAGCGATAACGAAAGTGGCTACAGATTCACTTACTTTCACATGCGATACCAGAAGGATTCGAGGCGTTGCCAATTTCGAAAGCTATCATTCACGACCCTTGGTTCGAGCCGTTGAGCGCAGATTTTGAAGAAAATGCAATCCAGAATGGCAATTTTCTCTCGATACCTGTTCTGGTGATTAACTCGGGTACATTCACACTCTGGAGGGACCATTTTGCACGCGAAGAGGCATTGTTTGGTGCATGGGTCCAACGGGCCAAAGGATCCATTTTCACAACCCTCGGTGTGTATCTATAACCCCATAACATCATGAATACTGAGAATGCCCTCAAATAGTTGGATCCAAACACATGGCCTTCTCCGACTTTCCTGTACTCCTTCCTTGGAGCAAGCAAGCTATACTATTCCATCACGACATGCACGATCTATCCAATGCGTTTATAGAAGACAAAGTGGGGGAGTTTCTCCTCTCCAAAGGCGATAGAATAAGGAAAGAGCTCATTGTCGACAACCCCGAGGACAATAAGAGAAAGCGTATCAGAGCAGACGTGGGAGATTTCGTAGTACATTTCTCGTCCATTGACCCGGTGGACTTTGGGAGCTCTTCGACCTCCGACAACGGTGCCGCTCCTATATAAGCTGCGTCGCACAATACTGCAAAATTGACAGGTAACTTAGAAGTGTAGGGCATACCTAGTAGTTGGATTGAAACACCGATATCCAAGTGTTCTCAATGCTCAATGTCCCCTCTCTTATGATGTTTTGCTAATATCCGAACAATACATCACTCTAATGTCGGGCGATCCAATTTGTACACAAAGAGCTTGGAGACATGAATTGAATAAACTACAGGCGGTCAAATTGTGGGGCATATCACGAATTGCCACAAAGGCAGTCGTTGTCTAGTACGGAATGGATTGATTGGAGATGAGCAGGAAATGTGATGCAGTGGAATGATGTTTCTTTGATGGTTAATGCGAGGGATAACTGGAAATGGGATAGAAATTGTTACGAATGACGAATTGGATTGGAATGGCATCGACATCGACTCTGGATGTATTGGCTTGCTGAAACGCAGGACAGCACTGGCGCGACAAATAGAGAATATGTAGACTATGCCCAAAGGAACAAACCAAGATGCAGAGAGTTGTGCAGTGTTGCATATGACGGCTGTTGGGAATAACTTCCGATTTGAGAGAAATTGAGTGTACAATGCTGAGCAAGAAATGATAAGATTTGAACTTGATATACTTGATTTACGGTCCAGTCGTCGTATCGTAAAGCGATTGACCCGATTCACGATTGAGATCAAGCTAGGGGAAATGTCAGTGGACTTGCAGGAACGGAGACGAATTTAGCGTACCTGTCCAAACGGCTGGAACGATGTGGATGGCTGATAGGAAATAGGGGATGTGGCAGGAGGACTGGACGGCATTCCAAATGGCTGAGACATTGGACCACCTAAGTTAATGGGCGGTCGATTGAACGGAGGCATGGGCATGCCTAGGTTTCCGAATGCACTTCCGGGCCCCTGCGTTGGAGGTGATGCAGGAAGGAATCTACCGGACGGCGAAATAGGACCCACACTCGTCTCAAGCGTATCCCCCCGCATACGGCCTCGTGGCATCTCCATTGGTTGAGATGGGGGCATACTTAGAGTTGGGCGACCGAGCCCTGGGGGTAAGTCCTGCATATTTGGGGCAATGTTCCCGAATTGAATTGAACCGTGAATTGTAGGACTCTGTAGGGGGCTAGTAACCTTGTTTGTATTGGTAGTTCCAGGAGCAGAAGTCCGAACGCCTGCAAAACGTCAATACCGGTCAAACAAATTCTAAAACAATGTACCTAGCGGGTTTTTGGAATATGAAAGTCGGATGCCTCCATTTTTTACCAGGCCATTAAGGGTATTTCCATAGAGGTCATTCAGAGCCTTGGCCGCGTTCGAAACGTCATCAAACTAAAGCTATGCGTCAAAACGCGATAAATTAAGGGTAAGATTCATACCTCAACAAAACACATGGGCCCATTGTTTTTTTGGCGAAAGCTGAGCTTACTGAATCCGACTGAACGGGTGAATAACTGGACCAAAGCATCTTCCAAGATTTTTGCGGATGATGGTGTAGGTGGATTGGACGGTAAATTGCCCACGTAGAGGGTATTGATGGGGGGATTTTGGTCTGCGGCATTACCCCGACCTCTAAGGTGCTCTCCACTTGTCCTTGTTTGATCACCTCCGAGTCCTACATTGGAAGGGCCTCCGGATCCCTTCATACTACCCATCGTCCCTTGTCGCGGACGACTGACTTCTGGTGGCAATACCACAGATCCCGATGGTGGACCCGACGTCGGTGCCCCTTGTATACTTGCTGTGCTGATGCTCATACTATCCGCGCCGCCGCTACTCACAGAACCGGCGACACTTGACGCGCTAGAACCAACGAATCCTGGTGCATCGTTTCCGCCTCCGTAGTTAGAGGCATCCGTCATTTTTCTGGATGGTTTGAACTCTCCTTGTATTGCTGCCCATGGAAGATCCGATGTCAGACTGTCGAAGAGCTTACTAGAGTAGTCAGTTTGCTGAGGGGTACCAAGTACATCATCAGTGAGGAGATGCTGAGGGAGATGGGCGTGACTCTCGTCCTCTAGTGGTGGTGGTGTATAGCCGCTGTAGCGGGGGATTGATTGAGAACGAGAGCTTTCCGACTGATGAGACGTCGAGAAAGAATCGGAAATATATCCTGCGTCTTGGTCTGGCTGCTCCGTTATGGAAGGTGGGCTCCCTCCGTAGCTGGATGCACTACTGTGAGAATTTATTGGAGGTAAAGGGTTGGATTTGGCGATATCCGAAGCGGGCTTGTTGGGAAGAGTATGGAAGCCTTCGGATCCACCAGGACCAAGGTTCGTGGCTATTGTCAGGGGTTGTGCTCCATGTTTTGTAGAGTGCAGGCCCCGGATGAAACCGGAGTTGTAGAGATCCATAGGTCCGCTTAGGGAGGACGTCATTCCTGGACCAAAAGATGAAACCTCTCCGGGTCTGTGAGACTTCATTGTTGGAGAATCGGGTGCCCTGGATATATTCAGCGACATCTGGGCATGAGCAGCCAGAGTCATGTCGTTGGGGGAAGCACCAGCACTAATGGATGGGAGGAGACCCAGCTTATCGGATTCCGTCTGGGTTTGAACTAGCCCGACACTGTTCAAAGGGGGCATAGTTGATGCCTTGCCATTCATGCTAGGCATAAGAGCGTCTGGGAAGACTGATGGAATGCCTGCGCCCGTAGTAGGTGCCTGGGGCAGAATGGTCCCCCTCTTGGTATGTAGATTTTTCTTGGCCATTTCCGCCTTGAGAAGCGATCCTTTCTCAAGGTCAATCCTCCTGCCGTGCAGTACATCACGGGCATGTTGTGCATCTTCCCGCGAGCGAAACTTCGCGAACCCAATGATTTGTTTGCGAGGTTGCCCTTGTTGTGCCAATGCGAGTTGCTGGGCCAGTTCACTAGTCGATGAGTTGCTTGAAGCCGCAGCAGCTGCAAGGACCTGTCTAGTATACGGATCTTCAAGTCCACTAGCCCAAGCAGAAGTTGTTGTAGCAGTAGTGTTGTTTCCTTGATCTACGACAACACCTCCAGAGTTCACTGTTACGAGGTTGTAGGGATCACTGGCACCCGCCAGTGCACTCGCCGCCGCCGCTACTACTGCATTTGGCGCCGCAGAAGCCTGCTCCTTCGTAGGTACCTTCAATGTCGCTGCCTCGTATCCCGGGCAGAACGTGAACATATTCTGGAACTCTCGCTCCTGAGTCGAAGTATTCGATCAGTCAACAAAATAACATTTAGTCGCCAGCTACTAACCGTCATATCATCAGGAAACCCCACTACAAAGATGGTTGATATCTCTTCTTGTGTCGGCGCTTGTAACTGTGGTGGCGAGAGACCATTTGGAGGTATCGCTAGAGGGGGAATCGAAGATTGAGGTGCCCCTGAGGCCAGTTCGTGAAGCCGGCCCATGACAGCGTTTTTCTGTTGAGGGGGAAGGTTTTGGAGCATCTGCATTAGTTGTGCTGCAGGAGGGGCCCCCGGAAGTATTTGTTGTACAGACGAGTGAGATAATGATACAGAGTGCGCTTGAGAAATAGGTTGCGTTGCTTGCTGAGGTAGATGTGATGCTGTTTGCGGAGCCAACGGAGCAGCCATGCTCAGCCCAGGCAGCGATGCGGGCGGAGGAACCGCTGAAGGCAGAGCTGGCACAGATGGATTGGAAAACGTTGGCATAAGGGGCTGGGCGTTTCCAAAAGCGTTTGATCGTGCAAGCATTGACGCTGGAGGAGCCGTACCGCCATTAGCACCATTAATCGTATTCGGCCCCGAAACTTGAGAAGAAGAAGATTGTACGAAGTCGTACTCTGGGCCATTGAGTGCTCTACTGAATACAGACGTTTCAGGAATGCCAGCTGATGAACTGTAGAGTTCCTGGGGGAACGATGGCTTATTGGCGGACTCTCCAGAGGTATTTGGAACTGCCCCGAATGCCCTTAATGCATCATTGGAAGCACTCTGGCGATGTCGTAATGGGTTCTGTTGGGTAGGAGGTTGCAGCCCACCGATGGTGGCAATAGGTCTATATGCTTGATTTGTATAGGAAAGTGACATATTATCGTGGTTTTCTTCTCGTAGGAGGTTCTCCCTAGGCTGCTGAGCTGTCTGCATAGTCTCCTGCACGTTAGTTTGTCGCTCGGGGCTGCTCCTCGTAGGAAAGGCCATAACGAAATCTATAGCATCGTGTGCATCCAGTTGGTCCAACAAAGAACGATTAATGAGGTGCTCATCGCCAACAAGCGCAGGGCTGGGTGATGTCAATGATGGGTGTTGCACTGCGGACGCCAGGATGGGCAATGGTCTCGATGAGCACGACGAAAGCAAGTGTTATACCTGGAAGACAACTTTTCACCACGAGCAGACTGGCTGATGTCCAGTGAGCATATATTTATCGCCACCACACCTAAAGGGATCAAAATCCAGTAGATATTCAGCGGAGCACCAAAAACCAGAGTCATATTAGCTCACAGGTCTAAGATATCCTGTCGACCGACGAAATAGGAGCTAACTGGCTCACGCAGTGAAGCGGATCCAGTTGTAAAGGCGCTTCAAGTTGCGTGGCCCTGATGAGGCAAGAACCTTTCTATTACCCCAACAAGAAAGGTTATTGGAGACCAATAATGCACAGGGTCGCAGTTGCTAAGCTTGCCAATTATACAGGTTCAACAGTGATGGATGGGGGCGATAACAAGCTCTAACAGTCGGCGACCTAAAGTCTTTGGCGGGTACTGGCCTCTCGTAAGCTCAGTATTCTGATCAACATTACTGAAATTCGTCCTAGATAACAAGCAGTATCACTACCAGCTATGGTAGTACCCAGGTGACCGCAAACAATGTAGTCTCTCCTCCTGTAACTTAGACAGAGTTACGGCGGGCCTGGAAGAATGTCAGAATGCAAAAAAAGATATGATTCTGTTTTTATTGCCTAATATTCATCCTTCCAGAAATACTTTATCCAATGGCGACTATGCTCAGGCCATATTGAACCCCCAATGATAGCAGCAGCAATTAACTGTATGACTATAGCCCAAAGAAGTGCTTCCATAAAGCGTATGACCGCACGGTTTCGTGCCGCTGTACGGGCAGCGTGGGATCTTGGGTCTAACTGAGGCAGAGCTACCAATACTGTCGTATCTTCTGGTCCTCTATAGACATGATTAGGTCCGTTGGAAGTAGCTGCAAGTAAACAATGTATGAAGATATTAGTCTGGACAGTCAACGAGTATTGTACTTACTTGGTACAGAAGTCCCTGCGCTTGTGCCGGCTCTGGTCGCAGCTGCATACGACGGAGGTGGATCGGAATCAGCCTTCTTGGAGGTTCCTTCCGTCATCTGAGCAAAAGGCCGATGAGGTTGTGTCCAAGTGAGAAAGCGGCTTCTGATATAATGCTTCAATGCGAATTCCCAGTTCGAACAAATCAAAATTACATACGTCATAAAATAGCACAAAATGACAAGAAATACTAAAATTCAGACGTAAACTACCCTAACCCCCATATTCCCGCCTTCTTCATTCCTGCTATCAAAGATTCGACATTTCCAAGGTAATTCTCCAACAACAATGTCTTCTCTTTCGTGCTCCTGAGCAGATCGTCTCCC
>WSTQ01000018.1:49943-87567 GCA_019627725.1 Serendipita sp. 401 | reverse complement strand
AGCTCTGCGGCAAAGGTGTACTTGACGCCCCTGAGACGATAGCTCAGC
Organism: Serendipita sp. 401; assembly: GCA_019627725.1. Classification (NCBI taxonomy): domain Eukaryota; kingdom Fungi; phylum Basidiomycota; class Agaricomycetes; order Sebacinales; family Serendipitaceae; genus Serendipita; species Serendipita sp. 401. The sequence continues at coordinate 87,519 of WSTQ01000018.1, read as the reverse complement.
CCCAATGCAAAAGGAAAGAAGATAAAACTTACGTGACCACATAGCTGTAATCATCTGAACTTCCGGTCGTCTTGTAAATAATCTGGCAGCTCGACCCATACGTATACTGCGTCCCATACACCGCCTTGAGACTCGTCGTGAAACCCTTTGCGAGTGAGAGCAGCTCTGTAGGGGGAGATAATGAACAATCAAACCCATATGGCGTGAAGAACATTTGCGAGTAGCTGTGCCAGTCGATGTACATCGCCACCCCTTGCGTGCTGTTCTTTTTCGCGTTCTGGAACGCGGCGAGGGTCCGTGTCTCGGACGCATCAAAGGGTGCGGTCCCCTTGTATGTCTCATCGCATGGGTTTGTAGATGCCCCACCAGTGTCCGACCAATGGATGTCCCAGTTGCGATTGATGTCTCTGCCGTAACAGGAGCTTCCCGAGGGAGGGGATTGACGATTCTTACGCCACATACGGTTGGTTGTCTGGGAATAGATAAAGCCTGAAAATTATCGTGTTATTGGCGCAGGTGAGGTAAACCGACGAAGTAGACATACCGTCGGGGTTGACGATTGGGAAGATATAAAAATCGTACTTGTCCACGTATCCTTTGATTTCCGTTGAATTGCCATAGTTGGTCAAGAGCTGATATGCCATATATTCGACCGTCTATGTAGTGGCGTAAGAAAGGAGGGGGCTTAGAAGGAAGTACAAAGATTGTTATTCGGCATCGACTTACCATGCTGGTAATCCATTCACGGGCGTGAACGTTTGCATGCCAGATTATTGCTGGCTTTACTCCACTGCCACTAGAGCCAAAGATGTTGATACCGGTTATCGGTTTCCCTTGGATCGATGTTCCACCAGTCACAATTTTGGCATGGGAAGGATATGCGGTAACCAGATCAGAAAGAAACTGGAGATGATCGGCGTATGGGTGGTAGGCGTTGAACCAGGCTGGGGTAGCCAAGCTGGCTGTCCAGTTGTCAGAAACAGCCAGATGACGGCATATGGGTGAGGAGAATGTACATACCAGCTTTTCTCATTTGATTTTGATATTCATCAGATACGGCTGATTCCTCGAGGATACTCTGTCCGAGATCTTCGTGCATGATGCTGACAGGTTCTAAAATGCCAGCTTGGCTCAGAAGGCCGTTTGTCTCCTTCATGAATGATCCATAAGATGTTGAAGGAACCTCGACATCGACATGGGAGTTGATGGTAGGGACTGTGGTCCAGAGATCCAAGTCATACTTCGAGATTAGGTCCTTCAACTTATCGAGAGCACTGGTAGACGGTCCTGTTGGTATACGGACGACTTTAATGCCCATAAACTGTGATGCTGGGTTGTTTGACGGCCCTGGCAATGAAAGCGCATCTAGCGTCCCCAGAAGGAGAGTAGCCACTATTGCTGAAAGGACGGTAAACTTCATCGTAGAACCGGTATAGATGACCAGACTATGGTGAAGTTGGGGGGAGGGAGTTAAAGATAGTTGGAAACTGTACACCTTCGTGCTTAAACGTGTAACCGGAAGCTGTACGTAGGCCCGATTCGGCGTCTGGGTGGCGCACAGTGCAACCGGGAGCAAGGCGTGACTGGTGTGCGGCCTTTTATAACTGTTGGGCCTTGGTTGATCCCTTATCCCCGGACAGATCAGACCGTCGGTACGACTCGATTGCCTCTGATACCAATGGCTCTCGCCGTAGCAGACTCACATGGTTTAGGATGGTGCTCCATGTGGAAAGTAGCGACATAGGAGGGTTCTCTTTGACATAAGGATAGTCTGAGACCTTGTGGTCATACTGGATCTGCCGCCTTCTCTTCGCGATGCCTATCAAGAGACGATACTGCTCCGTTTATCGGAATATATACCGTTGACCAGAGTTCACAATGATTGGGGCTCTTCTCCCGCGTCGTATGAGCTTACGGAAGGAAACCACATGGAAGAGATGTTAATAGTTTTCCACAAGGGAACCAGACGCCGTCACTTCCTTGTGAAATGGTTCCCGTATCTACCATCTATAACGCTCGGCTGGTGCAGAACTTTGACAGCGATTGATCAAGCCATATAGGATGTGGTCGACACTAAACAGACTGCTTTTGAGGAAAATGGAAGAGTTAGTATGTGTTTACCCAAGTAAGTGAACTCACAAATTTCGGCATTTCCCTTGTTTCTATCTCTATCTACCTGCTGGAATGGACAGCTTGTTGTCCAGGAGCGATCATCGGCGACGACAACGATGGGCTTGAAGATGATGCCGGGCGAGATAAGCCGGTGCGGGATGATCCTCAACGAAGTTTGGGCAATGTAAAAATCGGTCGATAATTCTCTCTCTCACGACACACGGTACTGTTCGTGGGTGGAAGGTGGTGGTGGTAATGTCGAGTCTGGCGCAACTCCCGAAACGAAAAATAATCGGATATGCATAACGGACCAACCCTTAATTTCTTGGAATTCTATGCTCGACGGTTTTGTTTAATCTTTTTAAGTATCACACCTCCCCCGATCAATACCCTCCATCTCTTTCTCTCTTTCTCTCTTTCTCGCACTCCCATCTCTTGTATCAAGTCTAACAGAAATTGTCTCACATCGCTCACATCTACGATAACATTATATCTTTTCCCCCATCGCTTTCATGTTCTCTACCCCCTTTTCCATTGTAGACATATCACTCGCTCTTGCCTCCATCGACTAGGTTTCTATTGGGATATGCAAATACAAAGAAATAGAGACACCGTCTCTTGTACAACGGAATTCATCTCGTGTGCCATCATAAGTAAAAGTAGCCTATTGTACTTAAGAGAGTTCGCTAATTGAAGGTTGGACAAGTAAGGTTTTGATATTGCAACTACATAAGGTCGGCGATGAATAAATGAACGAGATCGCTATAGAAAGCCCTCGAGTATAGGGCGGATATGTAGCGGCAGCAACCTCCTCCCCTCTTCTCGGCACCAACTCTGGAATGCACTATGTCATGTTGGCGAGGAGATATTTGACCCCAGCCCACGTTTCAATTCCTGTCGGATAAATCTGGTTCGCAGGTAGCACAAAGCCATACGTGCCCTTGTCCCTAAGCTCTGCGGAAAAGGAGTACTTGACGCCGCTGGAATGATAACTTGGTCAATAACCCAACTTCAATGCAAGGAGAAACGTACGTGACCCCATATGTGTAATCATCCGAGCTTCCAGTCGTCTTGTAGATAGTCGAACAGCTTGGCCCATACGTATACGTTGTCCCATAGACCGCCTTGAGACTCGTCGTGAAACCCTTTGCGAGTGCGAGCAGTTCGGTATAATCGGGTGGCAGTTGAGTACAGGTCCAACCATACGGTGTGAAGAACATTTGCGAATAGCTGTGCCAGTCGATGTACATCTTCATCCCCTGCGTGCTGTTCTTTTTCGCGTTCAGGAACGCGGCGAGTGTTCGTGTCTCGGACGCGTCAAAGGGTGCGGTTCCTTTGTATGTATCGTCGCATGGGTTGGTGGATGCTCCACCAGGGTCCGACCAATGGATGTCCCAGTTGCGATTGATGTCTCTGCCGTAGCAGGAACTTCCCGAAGGGGGCGACTGACGGTTCTTACGCCACATACGATTCGTGGTCTGAGAATAGACAAAGCCTAGAAATCATTCGTGTTACTGGCACAGGTAAGGCAAACGCACGAGGTAGGCATACCGTCGGGGTTGACAACCGGGAAGATATAAAAGTCGTACTTGTCCACGTATCCTTTGATTTCTGTTGAATTGCCATAGTTGGTTAAGAGTTTATACGCCATGTACTCGGCCGTCTGGTGGCGTAAGAAAGAAGAAGGAGTTTAGATTGAAGTATAAGGGTTGCTAATTGGTATCGACTTACCATACTGGTAATCCATTCACGAGCGTGAACGTTTGCATGCCAGATTATCGCTGGTTTTACTCCACTGCCGCTAGAGCCAAAGATGTTGATGCCCTTGATTGGTCTTCCTTGGGTTGATGTCCCACCAGTCACAACTTTGGCACGGGAAGGATATGCAGCAGCCAGGTCAGAAAGAAACTGGAGGTGATCGGCGTATGGATGGTATGCATTGAACCAGGCTGGGGTAGCGAGGCTGGCTGTTCAGTTGTCAGATGACGGCATGCTGGTAAGGATAATGTACATGCCAGCTTTTCTCATTTGATTTTGATATTCATCAGATACGGCTGATTCCTCGAGGATACTCTGCCCGAGATCTTCGTGCATGATGCTGACAGGTTCTAAAATGCCAGCTTGGCTCAGAAGGCCGTTTGTCTCCTTCATGAATGATCCATAAGATGCTGAAGGAACCTCGACATCGACATGGGAGTTGATGGTAGGGACTGTGGTCCAGAGATCCAAGTCATACTTCGAGATTAGGTCCTTCAGCTTGCTGAGAGCACTGGTAGACGGTCCTGTTGGTATACGGACGACTTTAATGCCCATAAACTGTGATGCTGGGTTGTTTGACGGCCCTGGCAATGAAAGCGCATCTAGCGTCCCCAGAAGGAGAGTAGCCACTATTGCTGAAAGGACGGTAAACTTCATTGTAGACCTGGTACAGATGACCAGACTATGGTGAAGTTTGGGGGTGAAGAGTTTAAGATAGTTGTCAAATGCACAACTTTGGTGTTTAAACGTGTACCCGGGAACTGTACGTAGGCCCAACCCGGCGTTTAGATGGCGCACGGTCTGCAGTCGGGAGTAAGGCGTGACTGGTGTTGGGGCCTTTTATAACTGTTGGGCCTTGGTTGGATCCCTTATCCCCGGACAGGTCAGACTGTCAGTACGCCTCGATTGCCTCTGATAGTGATGCTTACCGCTGTAGCATACTCACATGGTTTGGTATGCTGCCCCACGCGGAAAGTAGCGATAAAAGAAGGTTCCCTTTGACATACGGATAACTCGAGACCTTATGGTCATACTGGATCCGCCGCCTTCGCTTCGCGATGCGACGTTCCGTTTGTCGGAATATATAGTTGTCCACAAGGACCCATATGCCCTCACTCAGAGTCTGGCTCTTGCGAATGGCTCTCATATCTACCATTCATAACCCTCGACTTCTTTAGAAACTTGACAGCGGCCGATCTAGCTGTATAGGATGTGGTAACACTAAAAAAGTTACTTTGGAGAGGAAGTCGTGAAAACGGAAGAGTTAATATATGCTTACCCAAGCAAACGGACTAACGAAGTTCGGTATTTCCGTTCTTTCCGTTGTGGTATACCTGCAGGAGTGGACGGCAAGCTCTGAGAGACAGCAGACTAGTGGCCATGGTTCATCAACCAAAGACTCCTTGTCGCAGTATATATCCACACCCAATGACCTCACAGTTGCATGAAAATATACTTGCATTCTTGACTGACGAGGTTGCACTATCCGATGGGGATTGGCCCACGCAGCTGAGTTGCCACATACGTTAAGGGGAACGAATCGAAATCCAATAGCTCTCCAGTATTATTATAAGATATTTAACTGGGATTTCTAGTATGTCTTGAATTGTCAGGCCCTTTGCTGGTCAGATCATGCAGGCTGAGAGTTGACAACCAACCCCGAAATCCCAGAAGAAAATCCAAGGGCACTCGGACAATCGACAAGATACAGGGAAAATATCTTATATAATACTGGGAGCGCCATGAAGGTACGGATGGTGCTTGGGGCGTCCGGTCTCAAGACCCGGCCTGGGTCGATGGACTAACACTTGCTCAATTAGCACCTCCTGTCGGCTCTGGCAACTCGCAAACTCTCTCTGGATGTAGAAGAGGGAGATTTGAAGCGATTGTTATCATTAGCCCACCGATTTCGAGGGGTACGTTGTAGCTACTTTGGCCGAGGCAAACCACCTTTGGATCGCTGATTTTTGCTTTACTTCGACTTTCTATAGGATGTCAAAGGTGGTGAGACCTGGGAAGAGACCCTTGAGAAAGTGTTGGTCGAGCTACGAAACTCGGTTCGTAGCGACTAGAAGTGAACGAAACAAGGCTCGGGCTGATCACAAATGCACATTATAACTTCTAGGAATATGCGGCTGCATTCTTAAAACCAGTCAAAAAGTCGGAGGCTTGGGACTACGACCGAGGTTAGTTCTCCCTTTCAGGGGGGAGGGGGTACTCTGCCGATACACATGCCGTACATAAATCCCATTTTGCAACTATGGTGCACTCCCAAACCCTGATACCAATACCCCCACAAAAGCCAAACCTTCCCCTTCGATCCCCTCCAGGCTTCGGTGACTGACAGTTCGAATATAGTAATATCACATCCAATGGATCTTCAAACTATGAGTCGAAAGATCAAATCTCATTCGTATATGTCTAAGAAAGCCTTTGCGGACGACCTGAGTCTCATTTGGGATAATTGCTTGACATATAATACGGACCCGGTACGTTCTGTATTTCACGGCCATCTAAGAAACTGTGCTTATTCCATATATTAGAATCACCATTTGCGACGTGCGGCTCAACTCATGCGAAAGAAGGGTGATTCAATCCTTCGTCGTATACCCGATCGTCACGAGCGTTTCGCTCCTAGTATGATAGAAAGATTCAAATACTCCACTACTACTGAGGTAGATAAGCCTTTGGTCAACGGTACAAGTGGAAACCGTCCAGCGATCGAAGGAGCTAGTGGAAGTGTCAATGGTGTCGCAGGATCCGACCCAGGACCAACAGCAAGTGCCACATCTATAGCTCCTGCCGCCATTTCTGCTTCTCTGGTTGTTGCGGAAGCCTCTACCTCAAAAGCTATCATCAAAGCAGGGACTGACACTCCTTTCGAAGATCGCCCTGCTTTGGAACGCTCGGCTGAAATCATGGGCGATTTTGCCTCCCTCGATGCGCAAATGGAAGAGTTTCTATCCACTGTGGATCTCGCAGAGCTGTCCTTCGCTATTCCCACTCTCTCTCAGCCCTTGCCTGACTCCATGGCTGCTATGACTATAAATGGAGCCAGTAATAATGTCATGGATATCAATCAACGTCTTAGGTATTTGGCAGATGCAGACGATGAACTCGCTGTTTGGAGGACGATTGTTGATGAAACCCTTGATGATCCTTACAAGGAGTCCAGCGACACAATCAAAAGGGAAGAAAGTGTGGACTCCAATGGTAGTGACATTTCCAAAAAGAGAAAGCGGTAAATTCTTGTTTTTGAAATCTTAATTCATTTTTGACGTTCTCTCTCAGGCTTGATGGAATGTTGGGTCCACGGAAACGTCAAAGACTCGAGAAGATTGTCGAGCCATACAAAAATCCTCTCGAGAACTGGTGGTTTGCAATGGGATCCACCTCATTGCTGGCAAATGGCATTCCTGCCAACTTTGAATCATTTCCCCTTCCAAATCCCCGTCACCCTGCTCATATCGTGTCAGAACCTTCTGCTATGGAGATTCATTCCTCGCCCGAAGTAACTCGTAAGAAGGACCGACGAGAGTACGTGACCCAGTGTAGCCCCTGAGGTTTGACTCATGGTATCCCTAGGCGAAAAAACATGAACCTCTATCGAATGATGGCGCAAAATGTACGCTCTCGAAAACAAGCAAGGGATATAGCTATTAGGATCGCAGATCAGATCGAAGATGAGAAGCAAGGTGTGGATCCGGCGGACTTGGGTCCGCTTGTTCCTCTTGACCCTCAGTCGGAGCATCAAATCAGACAACCTTGGTCACAACGAGCTGGATTATCGACAAGGCGCCAACAGGAATATCTTGAGGATGATATAGGCGCCCTGGAGGCACAATCGTGCATGGAGTCAGTTTCAATGCTGGTTCTCGAGCACTCCAACTTTGATGGTACGTTAACCACTTCTTCATCGATGTAATGTGTTGAGAAGTGAGAACAGGATCTTCTTCAAGCGCATTGCGTGCAATGGGCGATATCGCCGGACAATGCATTCAAAACCTTGGTCGAACACTGAAGATTTTGCATGAAACTCATCATGGAAAAATGACCTCAGAGGTTAGTAGTGCGCGATTGCATGTATACGGGACTTATGATGACCCTTCAGGAAATGATTCTGCATGCTTTATTTTCCAATTCTGTTGGGAATATGCACGAGCTGGAGGCGTACATTAAAGGAGATATTATCAAGCATGGAGCGAATATATCAAGCATGTTGACCACACTGGAGGAAGTGGTAAGTATTTGCATTAATCAATAGTAGCCTTTGTTGAGCCTCTGCAGGCTCTCAAAAAAGATGAACCTTTGGACGAGGACGCTCTCCTGAACGACGAAGCTGAGTTCATGACGTAAGTTTGAAATCATATTACTCGAGAAATCCCTGATATTTTCGTTATTTAGTGGCCTCGAGAGCCTCGGTGAGGATATTTATGGCTTCCGGGCAATGGGACTGGAAATGGAACTGGGTCTCAAGAGTCTGGGGGTTCCCAAACGCTTGTTACGACCCAAAGCCAAGACAGAGACAAATAACGAGTGCGTTTTTATTGGCTCCGAGCTGTCTCGCATACTTACGAATAGGATCTTTACAGTGGTATCACGCGGGAGGTCGAAAGGTATCCTGTACCGCCACCGTTTATACCTTTGGAAACAAAACGTATCGGAGACCAGATCGGTCTTTTACGCCCATACTATCAGCACCGTATCAATCTACTCATCCCACCTCCACCTCCACCTCCACCTCCTCTGCCACCAATTGTACAACCACCAGTCATACAACCACCCATCTTCCAGCCGTCAGTCGTACAACTATCACCGCAGGTATCAACCCCTCCGAATATCACTTCTGCAATTATATCGGAATCCCCAACCAGCGAAATGTTCAGTACAGTTCCTCCAGAACCCTCAACGATTCAGCAACCGACAACACCAACTCCTACTCTAACTGCTCTACCTGCTCCAATTTTCGATCCATACAACCCCTCATCCCTTTCAATCCAAGTTCCTATCAAACCTATAGGCGTTCCCGTTGCCCCTTCGCCAAAACCTGTCACTACAAGCCTACCAACGCCCCTGGTGCAACCGATGGATCTAACTCCTGCAGAAGGCAGTGCTCCTGCGACACCCGTAAATCCGCTCTTCATAAAGGCTCCAACTCCCGCACAAACTCTTGCTCCGGATATTGTGATGCCATATACGCCTATTGAAATCCCGTTATTCCTAGAGGACGATGTTCCTGACCCAGGGCGTGTCAGAGTGGGCCCACTAGGACAAATCCAGGTGCCATCTGCTGCGACGGTAGCCAAACAGAAGCGTCAGCATCGTGCGGCAGCCCAAGCCAAAGCCTCCGCCGCTATAGCTGCCTCTAATGCCACACCTGGGACGCCTGTGAACACTAATATATCGATTCAGTCACCTGTATCTGCTACCAAGCCCAAAAAAGTCACTCCGAAAAAGCCAAAGAAAACGGAGACTCCAGTGCCCAGTAGCTAAACTCGCGATATCGGTAGGTGAACCCCTAATGGATCTATCATGCATCTGCACCGGTATTAGTCATGTTTCATGTCTTATCTTTATGACTCAGTGGCGAGACGCCCTTAGGTAGCCTTATTCATGTTGGGAGTGTGCTTTGTACGAGGCGATTTCGTGTTGCCAATAACATACGGAATTAACTATTTCCTTCAATATCAATTTAGTGCTCGACCTACACCGTCTTGGATCGTATACTGCTTCGCGTTGGGCCATGGCACTTCATTCTCCCAATGCGAAACAAAAATCACGGCCCTCTCTGATCCAATTTGATCCCGTAGGTATCTCCTTACTTTCTGGATCATTCTATCGTCCATCCCTGCGAAGACCTCGTCGAGGATAAGGAGTGATGCATCTCCCACAAGGGTGCGCATCAACAACGCAAGTGACTGCTCTTGTGGTGATAGGGAAGCAAAGTTTTGTCTACTCCATAAGCTGCGTTCCTCCTTTGTTTCCCCTGGTGCCAGCTTTTGAATCAAGGAATCGACACTCTCCTTCTGCTCTGTGGTAAGGGGTCTATAGGAGTATGTCCCTTCAAACCCAGTCCCAACAGCGTCTGCAACAGTCAACCCACCAGGCCCTGACCGTCGAGGAAATGCTGAAAAAATCTCTGGGGTGAACACAGAGACTTGCTTCTGGATGGAAACTGTTGGGAGTGACCTCCGTGGCTTCCCCAGGATATCAAATTTACTTTGAGTGTATGATTGTGGATGCTCGCCGGTCAACATGGAAATAAGCGTCGTCTTGCCTGATCCATTTGGACCACGAAGCCACCATCGGTCACCACCGTGGATCGTCCATGTAATGCTCTTGAGAACCTGAGAAGACGTCGGTAAAGAGTGACTTAATAGTAATAAACCAACCAACCTCCCTGTCTCCATACGCAACCTTGACGTCTTGTAGGCGTACTACCTCTTTCTCGGCGTTCTTCGATGAATCCTTCATCAAGACACTATTTGGTCTGGAGATCAAATGGACGTGCTCCTGCTGATACTCTACACTAGTTACGGCGACGAGACGCTGATTTTGCAAGAGGGCGATGTGCGTTATCCATTGCGGTATTGGGTCTTGCGGTCTCAGCTCCATTATAACGAATGGCTCCTCGTTCTGGTTTATAACTTGCAGTAAATCTGATAGAATTGGCCGCTGTATATAATCCAAGCCAGCTTCATAAAGGTCAATCCACCGTCGCACCTACAACGTCATGAAGAACGACATACCAAAAGGATCCTGAAGCAAAAGGACACGTGGATGCCTAATTAACTGCCCGAGTATCCTAGCCCTTCGTTGTTGTCCATTACTCAATGCAATAAACGGTATATCCAACTGAGGGAGTAGATTAAGCTTTGCACCCATGTTCCTGATGACAGAAATCTGCGCTTCCAGCACTTCAGCATCATTTGCGGGGACTTTTGGTGTGAACTCGGTAGGTGGGGGCGGAACTGGATCCTGTGACAACGATTCCAGGAGACGGTCCTGTAAAGTCTGTCTATCCTGATCTCTTATTGCACCGTATCGTGCAGTGTAATCGGTAAACTCGCCTCCAGCGGCGACATTTCTACTGGCAGTAAACGCGACGAGCAACACATTGTCCTTGCGAAAATCACTTGGAGATGCCGAGGAGGGTTGGTCATTATTGGATTCAAGGAAGGGGAAAACACCATTTGAAGGTATGGGGTGAATTCTCCGTCTTCCTAGGAGCGTCTACTAATCAACATGGGCGTCAGAAGGAATGAAGAGGGATTTGCGGTTTAATGGCATGCCTGAAACAACTCCCCTCTGGAGTCGCTCGATTGACTAATTATGGCCCAGGCTTCTCCTGGTTTTACCGTCCAAGAGAGGTCCCGAAATACTGCTTCCCTCGGGTCGATAGCCCCCCACTTATAGACATCAGCGTGCTCAATACGCACGACCGACTTGGTACCAGTGGTGTAGCAGCGAATAAGCCGTTTTCTGAACTCATATGATAGACTTTTTGTAGGCGTTGTAACACGGTAACGAAATAGGGCAACAGACATGTGGACGAGGGAGAGGTTGAGTTATGGAATGACTCGCCCTTTACTATTAGTGTGATTCGACCGACCGTCCGAGGGACGAGGCTGCCGAACATAAATACATTTGCTCACTCGTCATCTTCGTCGCCTCCTTCATCTTCTGAAACTTCCAGGCCTGCCGTACGCATTGTTGCCTTGTCACGCCGTCGCTTCTCGGACACCTCCTCTAAGAACACTAACAGGTCCTCTTGTTCCTTCTCTTGTTCTTTTTTCTTTTCTTGAAGTTCAGATAGTTGTGCTGAAAGGTCCTGAATCTGTTTTTGCAGAGTCTCTCGCTGTAGAAGGTCCAGCCACTCGTTAGCGGAGGGTCTCTTGGTCGGACAATATCATACCTCTTTATCTCTTTCTACCTGTAGTGCATCCAACTTCTTCTGCAAATCGTCTCCAGCCACTTGCTTAGCAGCAAAGAGTTGGTGTTGCTTTTTCGCCTCTGTGGCTTCAGCTTTTGCTGCTTGCAGTTCATCTGCTTGCTTGCGCACGACATCTCTCAGGGATGATATTACCAGCTGTAGTTCTGTTGTATCACCTGGTGAAATTAGTATGCTTAGCTGTCCGTAGGCTGCTGAAAGGGAGATGCTCACCTGGACCCGAAGCCACAGCGTCCGGATCAGCATTGATTCCTCTTTGAACCGTATCTATGATCGCGGGTTAGCTTCCACTATGGAGTAAGTTTCGCATTTCACCCACAATAGTTGGCTTTCCAGAACTCTACAAAGCCCCAATCGAGCCATACTTCCCCTTCCACAACCTTGCTTGCAATTACAGCCGATGGAGGAACAGGAAGAATTATCGAATCTGGGTTAATATGTCGAAATCGGTCGTCATCTCTGGCCCGTGCCATTCGTGAAATTAACTGATCACCACCCAGGCGAGTGATTATCGGATGCAGGGTTTTCCTGAAAGAAATGAGCCGTATTCTACGAGTATAGAGCACCGTACCTTGTAATCTCTCCGGGCTCCCGGTTGAAATGGTAGCATATTGCAAACAAAAAGGCGCAAAGCCCTTGCACCAACACATCGATTCCGCTTGTCTGCGATATAGGTTCGACCAGCTGGAAGATGACAGATTTAAAAAAAAAAACGTATTATTGAGCCATGGAAACAGAGAAAGGGCCGTACCACTCCGATACCACCAGCTTCTAAGAAAATCCTGATGCTCTTTGGGTCTTCCCACAGCCATGTGGACAGGAGCACCAAATACCCTACAATAATTTTATCCCAGAGCCTTGACTCGATGGCGTCGTCGATCACCTTGGCTCGCGCCAGCATCGAAAGACTCAAATGCTCGGTGAGCAGCTGCAATAAGGAGGACGGAGGGTCTTCTTCGTCCTCTTCGGTTGCCTTCAAGGTAGCTGTTGGTGCAGAAGGTGCTGGATTATCTGCTGGGACGAAAAAGCTTCCACCTGAGGCACCCTGTGGAGGGGAAGAGCCTCCAATAGCGCGTGCAATCGCTTTTGGAGAGGTACTGGAATGGTTGGGAGGTCCGTGAAATAACGAAGAGAAAAGTAAGCACGCAAACTGCAGTCGAGTTGCCACCGTTGAAGAGAGGGGGCTGGTAGGAAGCGTTTGGATGCCATAGAGAAGTAAACCAGAGGCAGAAGCCGGGGATATCGACTCAGGTGATTGAATCATTCCGTTCAACAGATCTGTTGCTGCTTCTTCATCTTTGAGAAAGTCCTACTCATGCGTCAGCAGGGATTACCACGAGAAATGGACTGGAATTTACATCAACTACAGTCAATGCAGTACCTCTAAGACCCATCGTATCCCTTGCTGTTGGAGTCATGACCCCGATGCCACCATATTCGCCGTCGAGAGCAGTGGACACAAGTAGATCGATACCCCGTCGAGGCTCTAGCCGGTCCCATTCATCACCATTGGACTCTGGAACAGGAACATATGGGATGACTGTTTGGAAAAATGGTGGCGTCTGATTGTAACCCGAGAGCAAACGGAGGGACTGCGCCTTGATTTGAGAGGGAGCATTGGTGACGATGCCCAACTCGGTGAGTAGTCGTATATGTTCTGGTGCTTTCTGTTCTCCTGGTTTGTCAACGAAGTGTAAACGTGGAGGGAGTGTATAAACTTGCCATTATACCAATGATAGACACGACTAAGCCGACGTTTTGTGCCTTCATTTCGTCCCAGTATTGTAGAGTGAATTCTTGTGGAGACTCTTGATCAGGTGCTATTGACGGAGGGAAGAGGAGGAGAGGGGGCAACGAAGGCAATAGTTGTCGAAAGTATGTCTGCAACGAAATTTAGTCGCTGTGTTATATATATGCGGCACATACCTGAGTGGATGAGTTGTACTTCAGCAACCCTTCTATTGCTAAGAGACATCCATAAGAAGCAAGGCCACCCTCAACGCCTCCTTCCTGTGCAATGATTCGTAGCAACGATTCGAAAGCACCACCAAAAGCGAATACAGTCTGGATATCTGTATTTTGTGCAACCAAGGCCTGAAAGAGCTGTAATCCCTCTAAAGGACCACGTCAGTCTGAGATAGGAGATGTGACCGGCATCACACACCATTTCGAATCATATCGCGTTTCTCTTCTAGTACCGATGTGACCGTTTGCGAGTATTCGGGTGCATTCACGAAATGGGCTTGAACGACGCTGCGTCTATTACTGACAAGCGTGTTCAATAGTTGCAGCGCGCCATATCGTGTATAGAACGAGGTGTCGTTGAGCAATCCAAACAGCTTTTGTGTATATTTTGGATCCTTGAGAAGTAAATCTGTATTCTTGAGGGCCATGTCTCGTTGTTCAGCTGTGCCATCCAGACTACCATCCACCTCGCATAACGTATTTAGCGTTTGCAAGAGTGCTTTAGCTACTTCTGGATCTACTTGGGCATCTCCATCAAGTACAAGTAAGAGCGAGTTCAATGCGATGGATCCCACTTCTGCTCGATAGTCTTTCGAAAGGCCACGCAGAGAAAGAAGCGCAGCGCGTCGATCTTCGAGCTGGGTAGACTGTGCTAGACGGTCTGCAAGTTTGGTTATCGTTTCATTTGGGCTCTGTTGGGTAGGCTCGGTCTGGCCTCTGAGCGCGATCAGGAAATCCATGTGATGCTGCTTTGTCTTTCGACCACGGCCACATAGCTCGAGGATCACTCGCAACTATGGCCATGATCACAATGCACATAAGATTTTCATGGTCACCCAAACTACCAGTGTTGGTTTTTTTTAAACAGAGCAGAGTTATTAGGATACGTCCGTGTTTGCTGAACGTGCTTTAGAGTGATGACAGGCGATATAGGTCGATGAATGAGCTCCAACGATGATGATCGCCATTGCTGAAGAATTAGTGTCAGGAAAATGTTCATCTCGATCTGTTTGTCTGTTCAGGACGCCTCGTTGCCGATCTTCTACTGTGAAGGAACGCATATTTGGCATCGAGCTCGCCGAGAATCATTTCTCTTTGCTATATCGGAAGACCTGTTTTCGATTTTCAGAAGGACTGCGCTGTCTAGGTCCTCGCCACACCTTGCCGCAGATCTCGCTACTGGTTTGGCTCAGAAATCTGCGCAGCTGGTTGCCGAGGGATCAACATGATCCCAATTAGACTTGCTTATTCCTTAGGTGATCACCAAGAGAGGGCTTTTTTTGGGATTGGTCGATATTTAGGCCATGAGCCACGGCAAGTCGCCTCACCTATCTTTAGGAAGAGAAGCCAACGTCACCGTCGAAGCTGAGGAGCTCAAATGTTGTGGTATTCTTGGAAATATTCGTCGTAAAAATGGTTTCCTTTGTCTTCCGGGGCGTATAAAAGGTCGACCTCTCGACCTAACTGGTCCCCTATTACTTAAATCATTCTTCCTACATTTTAAATCACTCAGAATGCACTTTTTCGGCGACGACTCTCATGAAGCTGAGAAACATCGTCAGGTAGCGTTCACCCCTTCTCCTTCTCCAACAGACTCCTCTTGCTTACAGCCACTATAGCTTACCAATGGAGAGGTAGATAAAGGCAATATCACCCACGAACTAATTGCAGCTGCTGCAAGCTATGTAAGTACATGGTTTGCACATTCTACCCACTCCTGAGATCATGCTTCTTCAATAGGAAGCCGCAAGGGCATATGAAAAGCATGTTGCTGAAAATGGACAACCTCAGAGCCACGAGCAGGCCAAAGCAATCATGTAAGTTGTCAATCTCACTTCTAAGTACGCGACCCTGCGTCTTAGCATCTCGGTAGGGCCGGCTTCATTGGTGCCTTTATCGATCGTGAGGTAGAAGCCAAAGCACTCGAATTCTCTGAACGTGACAAGGAGAAAGCCAAAAATGCAGCCAAGGAGAAAGTTGAGCCGCTTTATACGCCAGACCAGTTCATGTAATGTGACTTGGGAAGAAACCAACGAAGAATGCGATACTTCATCTTGTCCAAACCTTCTATTTCTTCTTACACTTTGAGACGCCTCTTGAATACAGTTAAGGGTGGAGGCATTTACTGGAGAGTAACCATAAATTCAATAGAAGAATGTTCTTATTTCCTGGTTTGTCGGTGCTCGTTCGCACGGACTCGGATATAATAAGCTTGCTGCTCTTGCCAATATAATATATAATACCAGGCTGAGCATATAAGGGTGCAGAGAGATCAACGGGGTCTCGTCCAACCTTTCTAGCGTTTCTTACCATTTCAAGGTGGTTCTTAAACACTGCGCTAGTGAAGCCCGGAGGACTTAGGAGTAGTTATGGTACGTATGAGTTGGTTGGGAGGCGGGTGGTCGGTAGTCTTGAACCCGTATCGTGCCGGTGCAATCACAAGTTCTAACGAGAGAGGCCGTTCATTATTCGCTATTGAGACACCGAATAGATTGTTCGGGTGCTGTTATTACTTCTGAGAGTCCCCATCTGTCAAGACTGGAACATCGCCATGTCCAATCACTCCAGGGCGGGTCCTAATGACCGACGATGTACCAACTCTCAAACATTGGCTCCAACTTCGGGATCTTTGATTCTCATCTGTTTCGTTTCACGTGAACACTAGCAGTTTAGGCCTGTTGGGTGCAATGACTTCGATGCCCAGACGCATTAATGGCCTTCGAATCCACAGAGCCCAGGGCTGCAGAAGGTGTCCCCTGTCTACTTCAAACTCTGAGACAGGTACAGCCAGTAATAACCTCTCCCTCATTGATTCCTCGACACGACCGGTTCAGGTTCTCATCGGTGTACCGACTCGCTACCCCACATGAAAAATTCTCAATTTATCTAACCGACTGTTTTTCCTTCTCGCTCCCCCGCATCTTCCCCCCCTCCTTCCCTCCCCCTCTCCTCTTCCGCTTCGCTTTGCTCCTCTCACTAACTAGTCCATCGTAGCAATGGCAAGCGATACCACTCATCATTCAAACATCTCCAGGGAGGTATTCTACATGAAATCCGTGGATAAAAAGCCTCCCAGGGATCTCGATGAGATACTCGGACGAGGCGAAATGATTGAACGACATCAAGCTCAGCCCTCCTCGGTGGAGGAATTGTCATATATTCCCGATCCAGTACTGGAGAAGCGAACATTGTGAGATTCCAAACAGGCTCCATGATGGTTTGCTGATCCCCTGTTCACAGACGTAAGGTCGACATCAACCTGATTCCGATCCTTGGAGCCTTGTACAGCTTCGCTTTGATAGGTACGACGCAGTGAGAGATTTCTTCGAGGTCTCTGACCGCTCTCTCCTTATAGATCGCACAAATCTAGGCTTTCTGTACATTTCAGGGATGGCCAAGGAGCTAAACATGGACATCGGAGAACGATACTCAATTTCTGTGATGGCTTTCTTCGTTCCATATATCATTCTCGAGATCCCATCAAATATAGCTATCCGCTTCGTTGGAACGTCACGCTGGTTGAGCTCAATCGCGTTACTTTGGGGGCTTACGATGGTTTCGATGTCATATATCGATACTTGGCAAGGAATAGCAGGGACGAGGGCGCTGATGGGAGCACTAGAGGCCGGTAAGTCTCCCCCCCATCAATGAGAAATGCTTTAGTAACTCAGAGCCATATAGGCTTCTTTCCCGCTTGCGGTATGATTACAATTGGTTACGACGGGCATCACTAATATTCAGTTCTTCATAGCATATTTGGTCTCCTGCTGGTATACGCGAAGGGAAATGCAACTAAGACTCGCCTGCTTTTACTTGATGAGCGTTTTGGCTGGTGGCTTCGCCAGTATCTTGGCATACGGACTATATACGCTTGATGGCAAAGCTGGTCGTTCAGGATGGAGGTATGTGTCTGTGATAGATAGAGCGTAATGATTCTCATGACGCTCAGGTGGATATTATTTGTAGAGGGTCTCATTACCGTGGGATTAGCTGTGGTTGCATATCTCTGTAAGTCATCGAACCTTGAGTGCAAATGCTGTGCTTATTTCGTTATAGTGATCGCAGACTTGTAGGTCGCTCGGACGTTCGTGGATTGAGTTTCTGATCATTCCGTTCCAAAGCCCGGACAAAAATCGCTTTCTTACTTACGAAGAGACCAAGTTGATAATCCATAGGATCAATGCGGACCGAGGAGATGGTATGTTCGTACATTCACGTGGATGAGCCATAACATAATCACAATTGCAGCCGAATACGATCAAATGTCGTGGGCAAAATTCCGATCGTATCTTCTCGACGTTAAGATTTGGTGCTTTGGACTCTTGTTCTTCGTACGTCTACACCCACGACTCATCGCCCATGCTGACTTGGATTCTTTAGGGGAGTACAGTGCCCTCATACGTATGTACCAGCCTTATTCTATCTACAGCCTAGTTTATTCTAGTCCAGGCAATCGCTTCCTTTGCGCCGATCATCCTTATGGGAGGCGGACGCTCAGTAGTGCAGTCACAACTCTTGACTGCACCCCCCTTTGTGGCATCGGTCGTATTCGCGCTCATAACGGCATATTTGTCCGATAAGACCGGGAAGAGGAGTCTTTATCTGATAGGACAAGCTGCGCTGTGCATCGCAGGACTAATGCTTACTGGATATGCACAAAACAATAATGTGAGTACTATCGGGATTGAAGTGAGTAAAGCTGATGGCTCTCCCCAAAAAAAAGGTTCGCTACGCCGGTCTTTTCCTAGCCTTGATGGGTACGCATCTTCCCTAATCAAGATGTTGCGTTGCTTACGAGGGCTTTCCAATAGGTTGTCAAGCAAATATTCCTTGTGTTCTTGCTTATGTGTGTGGCGTTTTGGTCCTTTCCTGACAATGGCTGACTTTCCGGTCGGAACAGCAATCGACCAATATAGTTGGACAATCGAAACGCGCCATATCTAACGCCATCGTGATTGGCTTTGGTGGTTTTGGTGGAATCTATAGCGCTCTTACGTTCCGATCTCAAGACGCCCCTCGCTATATCCCTGGACTCTGGGCGTCCGTCGCGTGCGAGGTGCTAATCATCATTTCAACAACATTCATGGGGCTCTACTTTGTTCGAGAGAATAAAAGGGTAAGATTGGGACTGAGAGGTCCGATTGAAGTGAGTGATCCTTTCTGCATATAACCGACACCAAGATGTCTAATCGAGTACTCTTAGGGTCGAGAGGGATTCTTCTTTACTCCGTGATACTGTTTCGTTTCTGCTCGGGTTTTAATGTCTAGCTCTTAAACAAAATCTCCTTCTTATTGTGCATGTACGTGTATTACCAAATTCCAGATCCTATTTCTCTCTCTTCCCCTTCTCCATCATTTAGAACCTAAAGGCTGCAATCTCGCTGAGTGTCCAGTACTTGCGCATGTTTTCGGCACCTAGATCTCGACTAATAGGGATGAGCATCAGTCAATAGGAGAAGGGGAACGGGAATAAATTGATAAACGTACACTTCCTCTGCAAGGTGTGTATAGAGCGGTTCTCGGAACGAATCCAATGCGGCTCTCATCTCGACAGGGTTATAGGAGCTATTGTCCTCTCGGAACCCTTTGACGACAGCTTCAACTCTGTCCAGCCCGTCGTGGATCAACTTGTGAGATTTCTTGTGTCTCTCGTTTGCTCGGAACTCTGGCATCTTTTTGGCCAGCTTAGGGAATACGTGCATCTGTACACCGAGGAAGAGTGAGACTAGTCAGGCTTTGTGCGTTGGATGAGATGTCACGACGAACCTCTTCAATATCATGGTGCAGTGTCAAGTCTATCGACATTATTGCGTAAATATCATTGGGGGATTAGGCTGTAGACGGAAACTTACGTTCACGGAATTCGTCGACAAAGCGAAGATACTGCCTCAACGACATTCCTTCTTTGTTAAACGAGCCATCTGCCATCTTTTTTCAATGTGACGTCGCGTATGTGAGCGAACATATATGAATTCCCTTGTCGATGCATACCTTATATGCGGCTTCAACTAGAGAGGGTAGTCAATAGGGTGAACAAATGTTTGACAGTTGATTGGTACATACATTTACTTTGGAGCATGTCGTGGAAGTACTGCATCTTGACTCCGAGCTGGGACAGATTCGGGTGAGGGGATGGAAACAGATATGAAAGCTAGCTTACAGAGCCGTATTTTCGTGCCTCATAGTCAGTCAAAGGAGGGAGTGTTTCGTCGGCTTTCGTCGTTGAATGTGATTGAGAAGCATTACTCGTGTCGATCTGTGCATCTGCCATTCTGAAAGCGGTATTATGCAACAGGAATGCCCTTGAATTTCTATGAAAAGCGGAGAAGAAGGGAGTTCGTTTGCCTGATAAGAGGCGAGAGGCAGCCACTTTGGAGGAATATAGAGCAGCCCAGCTGCCTTGGCTGCCTTTTAAAGTGCAGAACTTCCCATACGCTCACTTCTTGTATATTACAAATGTTACCGAGAGATTGAAGCGTCTCTGCTGACTAAGCCGCCACTTAAACCCGACCTCTCTCGGCCTCGTAATCTGGATTTGGTCAATGCAAACCATACCGGCTAGCGCCTTTTCGTCCAATGATGAGGCAGCTATTACGCGCCCATTAGATCTAGAAGAACAAGAAAAGAGAACTGGTATTCAGAGGAGAGAGGAAAATGTGGCCATTGAGGAATTCTACGAGATTGAGGAAACAGTTGCTCAAATTCAGCAGCGCCAGTTCAAGAGGGTATGTCCTCGCTGATCCAATCACATCCTC
The DNA here is from genome assembly GCA_019627725.1 of Serendipita sp. 401. Taxonomy (NCBI): domain Eukaryota; kingdom Fungi; phylum Basidiomycota; class Agaricomycetes; order Sebacinales; family Serendipitaceae; genus Serendipita; species Serendipita sp. 401. Next base: position 66,978 of record WSTQ01000018.1, on the reverse strand, counting down.
CTTTTAGACCTTGACTTGACAATCTTGATACAGATCGCGCTCCAATTTCCAGATGAAATGCTCAGCGACTCGGTCGCCGTCTATCTTGCCCTTGGATCCCGTTTGAAGGATGCAGGTTACTCTGATTGCAATCTATTTGTATTAGCGGACACATCGTATGGGAGGTGGGCGATCTATTTATTACTTCATAAGAGCCTCGACTAACCCTTCACGTTACCCGTACAGTTGTTGCACAGATGAAGTAGCTGCTCAGCATATAAATGCGGACGTCGTCATACATTACGGACATGCTTGTCTCAGCGCGTAAGCTGCGCCTGTACGTCTAAGCCACACCATGCATCCTGACTGGGTACAGGACGACGCGCCTGCCTACAATCTATATCTATGGAAAAAGAAGCATTGACACAGAAAATGTGGTTCATTCCTTTAAAGCATCAATTGGCGACACGATGCCGCAAGGCATCATACTTCGCACTGATGTTTCGTACAGCCATGCCGCGGGTACGTTTTATATATCTCCAACCTACTCACCTCCTTATCTTGGACTCGATTACAGAAGAGATTGCCGAAAAGTTGAGAGCCACATTTCCTAATACATCCATTTCCAAAAATGATCTTCCACGAATACAAGAGCCTCGACAAGGGCCGCACATCTCCAATGGTCCTTCTAATGCAGAGAGCTCCATTCTTCAAGCCACTTCGGTAGCAAGCAGCGAGACGGTTCTCTTCATTGGACCCGAGTCTCTTGCCTTGACAAATCTACTGATGACCAAAAGTTCAGCACAGGTGAGGCTACCCGATCTATAACCTGATATCTTAATTTCCCTAATCATTCAGGTTTACAGATATGATCCACGTGATCGTCGGTGTAACCTCGAATCTGCCCGGACGAACAAACTCCTCATGCGTCGCTATGCGGTCATGCAACGCGCTCGAGATGCAGATGTTTTCGGAATCCTCGTAGGAACACTTGGTGTAGCCTCTTATCTCCACTTGATCACAGAAGTCCGTAAGATGCTAGCTCGAGAAGGGAAGAAGACGTACACGATTAGTGTAGGCAAACTGAATCCTGCAAAATTGGCTAATTTCGCAGAGATTGAATGCTTTGTTCTCATTGCCTGTCCGGAGAATAGTATCGTCGAATCAAAGGTTAGGCTTCATTCATTCAAAACTTCTCTCTTCTATGGGACTGAGAGCAATTCTCTTATAGGAATTTCTTCGCCCTATAGTCACTCCTTTTGAACTTTCAATTGCGCTTGGTGTCGCTCCATCTTGGGATGGACGGTATTTACTCGACTTTGGCGAGGTGCTTGTAGATTGTCGAACACAAGAACGCGATGCAAGCGCAAAAGATGACAAGGAGGAGGAAGAGGAGGAAGTACAACCGGAGTTTTCATTGATCACTGGAAAATATCGCCAGGTTAAACGATATGGGCAACGAGCCATCCCCGAGGAGGGCCTGTCCACTGGTGATGAAGGCGCATTAATAGCCCGCAATAACGAGGGTACAGTCGCTCAGGTCATTGAAAGTGCTTCAGGTAAGCTCACTAGGAAGTCCACGTCTTCTGCTATTGCTGACGATGCTACAGGTGATTTCATGAGGAATCGAACCTGGCAAGGCCTGGAGCAGAGGCTCGGAGAAGACGAACCAGGCCTTCTGGAACAAGGAAGGTCTGGTATAGCTAGAGGGTACCACGAGGTGGAGAGGTGAGGTCGGGCCGACCTTGAGTTGGTCCACGGATTGGACCCGGCGAGTAGTAGTCCTACCTCTCCTAATATATCCTATGAAACAAGTGTTTATATCCTCAATAAATCGGGTGAGATCCTTATAAAATACGACTTCTCGACATCGACTTGCAGACCGGTCACCCACGTGTGGTAGTACTGGTGGTAGAGCACCTTGACCCGGACGATGTTGTTCAAGTTTGGAATTATTCCCTTGGCCATCCGATTGATAACCTACAATATTCGATATGCCAATGACTGGCCTGTCGCAGGAGAAGGTCTGCATTCACGACTGTTACCTTCCCTTGCTCCACCGTTCATGATAGACATCTGACACGATGACCAGTTAAATGGGAAGAAAGGAGGAACTTGATCACATCCCATTTGGTATAGTTCCCTCCGCTCATCAATTTAGTGTACGCCACCAACTAACCAATCAATTGCCTGTATAGCTCTTCAACACTCGGTACATCCCAGAGGCATTTATAGGACTTCAAGAGGTATATCTTAGACAGCTAAAGGACGTCTTGGATGGTTTGAATTCAGCAACACCGGCTGGAGACTGGACGTACATTGGCGTTGGACCTAACGACGGCAAGGAAGACGGACAATTCATCCCGATTTTGTACAGAAAGAACACTTATCAACTTCTCAATTTTACAAATGTGTGGCTCTCACCGACTCCGGATAAGCCATCAAAAGGTTAGCCGTATCATATCCTACCCACACCGCGACTGACACCCGCAACAATAGGATGGGACGCCCCGTATTGGAACCGTGTTCTGACCATTGGTGAATTCAAACATAAACCCTCTGGTAGACGACTAGTCGTGATGAACACCCATTTGGACGACCAGGGAGTAGTCGCCAGGCGAAAGAGTGCCGAAATCATCGTGGATAGGGCGAATCAGCTGATGAGGACGGGCAGATATGCCGGTGTTCTGCTCACGGGAGATTTTAACTCTGAAGACAACGAGGACGCGTATAGGACCATACAATTTGCGAATAATAGCCCGTTTCTCGACGTCGCGACGAAGTTCCAGGTCGGCGAAGCCAGGAGGCAAGGCCATCAGAATACGTTTACAGTAAGCCATATTCCAATATAACGCGTTAATTATACTTACATCCTATCAGGGTTTTGATTGGAAGCCATTGAAGCGTATCGACTACTTATTCGCCGCTCCGAAAGAAAAGTGGTCGCTGGAGGGCTATGCTGTGATGGAAACGAAGTATGAAGATGGAATAGCAAGCAGTGACCATCGGCCAGTGATGGCAGATCTCGTCCTACACTAATCTTTTTTGCAATACTCAATTGCTTCACCATGTAGTTTTTAGTCAATTCAACACGACGTACATGACCAATAGGACTGCTTAATTGAAGTAAGAGCACGCTGAAGACAAGAAGATATGCACGCGATATGAGTGGTAGTTGGCCACTGATTTTCCGATTCCTCTGTGTCCCCACGAGCGAACTGTTTATCCTTTAGTCAAAGCCCTCGTGGATTCCTGGTTTCAATCGCCGTTACGACGGCGTCCCCCAAAGGCAACACGTGTGATTGCGGCCTTCGCGTTATTAACCGATTCTTCTCCACCTGTGGAATAGGTAAGAACACATCAAGTGTGGCATATGAGATGCAACAAACCATAAATCTTAATGGTTGTATCATCTCTTGGAACAATTATCTCGGAGCCGGTCTCCATGCACAGGTCATTGATGACGGAGCCTTTATTGCCAATGACTCTTGGGAAAGCGGAACGGTCCGGGAATGTCATCAGTCCGACGTGCGTAATCTTCTCCGTCGCCTTGATGGCATCTTCGATGAGCTTTTGGGCGTCTTCCAGGGCTGCCTCATCTCTGGCTTTCAATGTGAGCTCTGTAGCGCCATCCTCCATGTCGGCACCATATTCAACGAGCTTCCATTCGACACCATGTGCATCCAAATCTGTTTCGTCATCGATCCTTCCCTCAGCAACGCCGTCGTGCTTAGGCTTGCCCTGTTGAGAGAAGTTCACCCCAAGAGATCGTAGTTCTCGGGTAAGATTACCGGCAGGCTGCAGCAAGTGATAATGCTTGAAGGGGATCTGAACCGTGGCGACATGGTTAGATGTCGTGCGTTCCTTGTTTGGCTCTCTCTTCTCACGACCGGGCGCTTTGGCAACGGATTCCTAAGAAATCATTGTTAATAAGAGTTTGAGAGTGTCAGGAAATGAGTACCAGGAGTTCGGCGATCGCCTTCTCACAAGCTGACCGAGGGCCGACCACTTTGACAACATCTTTGGGGTCTGCATCTTGGAGTTCAGATGCATTCTCGGCCGGGGCAACCTGGTTATAAGAACGTGAACCTGGGAACTGGACTTCCGCTCCAGTTCGCTTTTCTAATTCCATGAGTGGCTGCCCTCCATGACCAATCAGCATCCTATGTTGTGAAGCAGGAATGGACACCCCAAGGACGACGCGCTCTCGTAGACCAGCAACAACTCTTTCGAGTTCTACTTGTATTTTTTTCACAAGTCCTCGCTCCCCTCGAAGAGTGACCTCGTCACCATTTTGCGGGCTTATGGCTTGTTAGCAAGTACGAGAGAAATCAAGATATAACAGATACATACAACCGAACCAGGCCAACTTGTTCCTTGGGGTCACTTGGCGCACCAACGCGCGCAAGGAGGTTGCGGAGGCCGACTCCTCCACCACCGATTATGGTTCGGTGGAATTTAGGCTCAATATGAAGGACGACCGTGCTTTCGTCGTCGACTGCGGCAGCAATAGCCATAACTGCAGATTTTGCGGCAGCAACAGCCTTCTTGGTCCCTTTGATAGTGACTGCAGTGGTAGCCCCTTCATCTCTGTCTTTTGGCCTGTCTTTATCACCAACATCAATATGTGCGCCAGTTTCTGACATGATCTCGTGGATTTTGGCACCCTTAGATCCCAGGATGCGAGGTACCGCACGAGATGTCACGTTGACGACAATTGAATGATTATTTTCCTTTTCATACTCGACAAGCTATCACCATTGTAAGCACATGCTTAGTGAGATGTAAATACGTACCTCTTGGATCTCATTTTTGGCCTGTGAGACCCCTTTCTTTCCGCCACGGATGTGAATCTCATCAGTCGACGCACTGGATTCTTTGGGCATGGTGATCTTGACCCCGTATTTGTCTTGGAGGCGTTGAATGTATTTCCCTTGTTGCCCAATGATGATAGAGTGATACTGGCGCGGGATCTTGATGATCTCAGCCGTCTCGTCTGCCTATATGGATTAAATGGCGGTGAGATTTACCCAAATGTGTTTAGGACGGGACTATAGACAAACCATTTTATCCACTTGGGCCAGAATTCGCTTCTTAGCCTCTTCAGCGTTTGGTTTGCGTCCGGTTATCTGCTAAGAAGTAAATATAGGGTTATGGTTTCAGTTGCCCACATGCCTTCAAGAGCGAAACATTGGACGGTATCGTTTTCTTCTTTTTGCCCACGATCTGTTCGCCCGAATCCCTGAGGTCCTCGATATCGATTTTGACGTCGAGTTGCTCGCGATACTTTTGAATTCCAGAGCCTGCTGCACCTACGATTCTTGCAACAAACTGTTGAGGAATTTGGAATTCGGTCACATAACTGCTGTCGATGGCATCGTTCATGGCTTCCTCTACGATGCGAAGAACCTCTTTCGTCGCCCTGTCCACATCTGTCGGTGATCCACGAATGACAACAATGTCCTCCAGACCATTGCCGCCTACATCGATAGCAAGGGCCCGACCTTCTCCAATGATCCTGAAAATAATCAACTTTTTGACCGAGAATATCACAAAGCTTCCGGGGACTTACGCATTCAAGGTAGAGTTATTCTTTCCTCTTAGGGCCTCATGCCATTTACGTTCGACGGAGATTGTGTCAGTCTTGATCTGTCCGAGAGTAGCCACAAGAGAGAGTATTTCCGCCTCAATTTCAGCGAGGGCGGCTTGCTTTTTAATGGCTGCTTTGACATGTGGGTCATAAACGAGTATGACATTAGAATCGGCCTCGTTTTCAGGCGGGAAATAAACCAGAACGTTTTTGGATTCGTGGTAACCTTTGAGTCTACGAAGGCTTCAGTTGAATAGACTAAGTTGCCGTGCCAGACTTACTGCTTTCCAGCTTTAGCTCGTAAGATATTGTGAATTAGATAATCAACTTGAACAGAACGGGTGGCGCCTTCCATCAGTGCCAAGTAGGCTGCCAATTCTTTGTGCGCCGCTTCAACGGGCACCTTTTCCCCAACAAAATCGACATTAGAGGCACCAGAAGACGGTGCTGGGAAATGAATGTTAACAGAAGGATGGGCGTTGTTCAAAGTTTTTCCATAACCACTTTGATGGATATGGGTTAACACATGTCGAGGGGCCGTTCGGATTGGGATGGAGTGAGTATGTTGGGAATTGGCTTTCTATAAGGAGCGTTAGGTGATTGCTTCTCTCGCTGCCAAAAAAGGACTATATCACCTCCATAACAGCTTGAAGTCCAATGCCCAAATTTGCAGCACGTCCCCACACATGAACATCTTCGCTGGGATCCTCCGGAGCTGGGATAACGACGCTGCATTTACTTTTTTGGATAATTTGGTCTAATGCAACACCATCGAAGAGCCTGTGCTGTCGCTTGGGAAGACTGATCTTGACCGAAGTGAGGTCGCCTTCATAGAAAGCAATGCATGAACGAATGCTTTCTATAACACGACTAACAGCCTCCCGATCACCACTTGCGGTGATTTCCTGAAGGCCGTCGTCACGGCTTAGGTTTATATCAGCTCCATTAGCCGCTTTAAGAAAGTCTGCACGACGGAGCAAAACAAAAGGATAAACATGTGGAGGCGTGACCTTGATCTTTTGGGTGGTCTTGGAGGTCTTCTCTGCAATAATCCCTTGGATGATAGCCTGCGCTTCGTGAGCCATAGATGCGGCACCGACGATCTTAATCGGTACAAGCGCTTCGCCATCTTCTGCCGGGGTAGGAAGAGGACTTATCGAGCGAGAGCCATTGTCGTCGTCCTGCGCGTGTTTACCGCGACCCGGTATGTCGATCCTCGTCGATGTTTGCTCACGAATCCGTTTCATAGTGGCGCCTATTTACAATGTTAGACCCTACAGCTGTATGACGAGTTTACTACCTTTGGGTCCAATGATTGTTCCAATAGCTGAGGCCGGAGCTTGGACTGTGAGAGTGATCTACAAGAGGAATCAGCATTATAAGCTAATGAAAACAGAACTCTTCTGTACCTGAGGACTCAGGCTAGTTGTCAGAGCCTTTTTAGCAGATTCGACGGCGCTATCAGAGGGTCCTGTTACAGAGAAGGTGGTCTGGTTGCTTGTGCGTTGAGAAGAGACCTCCACTTTGACTTTGAACTTTGTTTGCACATCTTTTATGATATCTCCCAGAGATTTAGGCTTTCCGTCCCTAGTATGATACGCGGAAGGATCAATCCCAGTAAGAGAGAAACTGTCTGTGAACACTGGAGCAGACACGGGTTTTACTGCTCTGACGCTCCAAGTCGTGGCTTGCTTGGGAGTATTCGGAGTGGCAAGAGACGGGAAGAGATCTTCCGAGTCCGTGTTCAAGGGTCCACTGTTCGAGGCGGACGGTTTCGATGCTGGCGCGTCGTTCAAGCTAGGAAAGGGATCTGGAGCACCCTCCAGCTGCTTCTACGACATAAAACACACATCAGCCGCCTTCCAAAGGAGGACCCCAAGGCGTTTGAGAACTTCGAAAATCTTACCTGTAGATCAGCAGCAGACAGGGCCATCGCCAACGATGAAAAGTGACCTGAAAAAAAGAAAACCGACTGTTAGGGATGAAAGGAACTGCTTAATCCAGTGTATCGTCTGTGACAGCAAGGACGCAGACGTGGAAGAGTTTAAATGATTGAGACACGAAGGCGCCAAATGAATCGTATTCTGAAGGACATCAAAAGACAAGAAGCATACTAGGCACAGTACAAATTGCATTTCACTCAAGTGGTTCTCCATCGAAATCCAGGGGCTCCCCGTCCAGATTGTCGTCTAGGGGTGCCCCATCAATATCGTCAATAGGCGCGCCATCAATGTCCTCAAGTACTTCCCCGTCTATTTCTTCGTCTTGTATAGGTGCACCATCGATGTCCTCGGGAGGATCTACAGCATTTTTGTCATCATCTCCGCTCGCTGTGATGCTATCATCTTCGAGATCCATGTCCTGTTCTCCATCCGGATCCGTCAGAGGTTTGAAAGCGGATTTGAACTTTGAGACAGTAGGGAAGACAGGCAAAGCCTGTTCCTTCTCGACTCCTCGTGTCGTATCCTCTTTTACTGCTTCCTTCCCATCTAGCCTATCCTTCCAAATGCTAGTTTGCTCTGGAGGAAAAACAATCCGGTCATCCCACACAGCAATAACCGCCACGACTTGTCGTTTGAATGTCTCTGCTGTCATCCGCCCACCGAAGGAATGATAGATGGTGGAAAGATGGTCAAAAACGAGTCCCAACCGATTTTGAAACTCTTGGCGATACTTCCAAGCGCTTGGTAGCGAGACGGCCGAGTTATGGATTACATCGGATATCAGGTGAAGTCGGGCAATTTTCCTAGGTACGGGGGTCTCGTTGACCAGAAGGGAGCTTATCACGACATTGGCAACCTCTGGAGCAGCCTCTGCGTGCTCCAGGCAAAATGCCATAGAGCGCGCCACCTCTCCCCTTTTCCCACTCATTGCTCGCAGCATTACTTCGAACCGCTTACGAGCAAAATTCCCCAAGCGGTTGCGGCTAATCCGTTCAGCTTCCTTGATTTCTTCGTTATCCGTCGAATAAGCGTCATCGTTTCCTTCGTCGTCAAATTGATACGGTGAGTCCCTCTCTGGATTTAACAAATCTTCATAGAACCTTCCTCCGGCAGACTTAAAAACAGTCAGCAGTTAATATGCGATGACCACATAGTACATACGTTCGGGGATAGTAGAAATTGATAGTTGGGATTGTGTTTCTCGCGCACCTTGAGGTTTTCCTCGAAGGCCTGTCCATGTGCTCGAGTCATCCCCGCGACTAATTTGATAAATTCTTCTTCATCCTTTTCCATCCTTTGGGAGCTCCTCGAACGCCGTCTCCTTTCTCTTCTCCGGTCACGGCTTCGAGATCGTGAGCGAGAATGACCTTGGTAATAGCGAGAATCCCGGTCTTTTCTCTCTCTTGATACATCGCGGGGCCTATAGTGGTCATAACCTTCTGAGGAAGAGAGAGACCGTGATCGTGACCGTGAATGATATCGCTTTGATCTATTCGACTGGCGCGGTGATGGCGATCGTGACCTAGAATTCCTTCTCCCTACAAAATAGCTCGACCAATAGAATAAAATTGGATGTAAACACTAACCATAGATAACCTTGCCACTCGTAGGTACTGCCTTGCTCCAGCCCACACGCAGGGCGGAGCCTGACCAGTTTACTCCATCAAATTCCCGGAGAGCAGCTTCTGCATCTCTACGCCGTTTGAAAGAGACGAAGCCATTTAGACCAGAGGCTTTACTACGCCGGGACAGATCGCCAGGGCCCTCGCCGCGAGGCCACATGATCTTGACCTGAAAAAAATCAGATATACAGGTGTGAGGGAGTTAGAAAGAAACCATACTGATGTAATCTCCCCACACTGTCCAAAGTACTCCCCGAGCTTATCCTCCGTAACATTCTCTGGGAGATGAGCAACAAACAGATTGCTTGTCTATATAGCAGTGAGCACAGTTCCGTATTTGGATACGAGTAACGGACCTCTGGGTCCCCTCTATCCCGACTTCCGCTCTGCGCTTCATACGCTGCGAAAGACGTGACCGAAGAGCCATGGGCTGAAATATATCAGCACTATTACTCTTCCAAACCAAAAGGTGTATACTCGTCGACTGCTTTCCGAAACGCCTTTCACGTGCTGCTTGATCCCTTATACTCCCAGTTAGCAATAAGGCGTAACAGTGTGTTTGGACTTGCCTCTTGATCTCCTCTAGGAAGGCGTCCATCGCACGCTTGCCTTTGGGTTTCTGAGCTATCAGCTCCATTTCGGGCGTCTGTAGTTATTCGTCTAAGCGACCATACGTCGGCATAGCATCATTAAAGCGACTCACCTGTTCATGGTCATCATCAAAGGCCGTAGACACACGGTTCTTCGGTCCCTTAGGAGCTTCACCGGCTTTAACGAAGCCGATTGACCCTTTAGCTCGAGGTGCAGTGGAGAAATCGGCAACATATTCCTCGAAGACTTGTGAAAACTCCAACTCGTGCTGGCGGCGTTTTTCCTCTGCAGCCTCCTCTTCTTTCTGCTTTTTGGATTTTCTTGCGGTTGCTTGTGTGAACGCTACAATTTTAGATTCGTCCACAGGCTTTCTCTGCATGCAGATGGTGTGAGCTTCTACAAGGAGATGACAGGAGTTCCCAATCGCGCCTGAAATGTCTGAGAAACCACATTATCATTTTCTTCAGTGTTGAAGAGAGCTTTAAGTCTTCCGTGTTCCATGGCAGGGAAAGAGTCGGTATCTGAATTTCCCCCACATCCAGTCCCTGACTCCCTGTTGTGGTTGCTCACGAAATCCAGCAACATAGACTCTCCGTCGAAGAAAATAGTCGAAATATGTCCCTTGAATACTTCAACGATGATAATTTCATCCCTGTGGAGTTGCCGGAGCGAGCTGTTCACGACGAAGGCGTGCCGGATTGTTCCCACTTCCTTTCGTCAAACTCTGTAATTCAAAGAACTCTCAAAGGCGATGTCATTCAGAGCCCACACCAACCCCATCATGGCTCGCCACCGTACCAGTGGTCCACAGATCCGTTGAACTCGACCCGAAGCCCAGGTTCAGAGATTTCCTTTACGTCCGATGAGTCCATAAATATTATTGGGGATGTATTCTCTGCGCCCACTAGACTCAGGGATATCATGAACAAGTTCACTCATATCAAGGATGCAGGAGGTCCGTCAACGAAACCCCTGGGCCATTATCCTGATACATATCTCATATACACAGATCAGTATTACTGGCCGTATTTACTCCCCACAACATCTTTGTGAGTGCATCAGGTGCGTCTGGGTCGACGCTGATTATTCTACTATAGAGGTTCCTCATCTTCAGGCGGAAGGTAGGTTGATTCACACTCGGATAATCATTAATGACATGATAATGGCACCAATAGTGACTCAAAGGAAGCTACCAATTCTCTCCCAGTTTCACCATCTGCGCGGCCACCGTCGACACCTCCCGGCTTGCGCCAAAACGTATCATCTCTGCTTTCTGGAGTAACAGTAACGCCGAGGAAAAGTCTGGGTTCATCCCCGTTGTTCTTGGGCAATCGACCAAACCTCTCGCCTAGGGGATTGAAGAACTCTGCATGCCAACCAGAAGGAAGTCCAAACATCTCTCGACACCAGAGGAGAAATAGGTATCGAAACCGTGAAGATAGAACTCCACTGGCGGCATTGAACCCGGCACCGTCACCTAAAATAACAAAGGTGTCTTCGACAGGAACATCCCAGTTGGCGGTTCCGGACATGTCATTGATGCGACGTCAATCCTCACCTCAGGTCGCAACAAGTACACTCAACCCTTTTGCGCCTTCATTCGATCCCGGGCACCTCCCTCGCCCAAGGGCACTCTCCTTGCCAGAAGACCCCGCCTCACGAGACGTTCACCTCAATGGGACCTTTAATTCTTTTACTCAGCCCTTACAGGAGCAGCTCACTCAGCTCTCTTCTAATATTCATCGACAAGTACTCCAATCACTACCCCCCGTTACCCCTCAAAAGCTTCAAACAATCCAGCAAGACCTGCCTCATCTTCGTGAGTGGTCCAACCAGTTTGGAATGAGATCACACTACGCAGCTGGAAATGCGGCAACCCGTATTCAAGTAGAGCAGCATTATCCATCCCTACAAAGATATGCATTCCCCCCTGTACATCCAATGGCCCAAGGACAACATCCATTTGTTCATGAAACTCCTCCGTTTTGGGTTCCACCTAATCATTATGGATCACAGTATCATACACCCCAGTATAGTCCAATGCAATCGCAACCCATTCGTCCTTCCGGTATCTATCCGTCTGATAGTATTCATCTTTTACCTCATGATGGTATGACCGCATATAACAATAGACCTGGCTTTGTCGATGGACTTCGGCGCACACCTCCCCGCTTCGTACCCGTGCCATTGGTAGGCAATCCGGTCTGTTATCCTGTCGTTGATGAAGCTAACACCTACGTACCATAGCTTACACCTATCGAGCTGCCAGAGACTGGTAGTTCCAGCAACATTTCTCCATCAACAGAACTGGCGAGAGCTACAATGGTAGCTTCTGAGCATAACAAACCTCATATCTTGGTGAACGGCATATCAAAAGTTGAAACCCATAATTTTCTGCCTTTGTCCCCTCCACAAAGCGGCACGAACGGATCTAGATTCAAGTCAGCTTCTTTGGGACCTACAGAACGTGGCATATCTGCACTCACGCCCGTCACAGAACGGTCAGAAGTTAGTAGCAGTGATCTAAGCGTTAAATTCGAGGTGGATATAACAAACGACGATGATGTGCCTCGTGATCCTGGCAAAAAGAAGCGGTGCAATCGTAGGAGCAAAAAACCATCGGGGATGACATATATGCACGAGCAAAACCCAAGAAAAGACGACAAAAGGAGTAACCTAATTTGATTTATTGATATTTGGCTACTTGTAGGCTCGATTACGGGTGCGGTTCGCCTATCATATGACTGATTCTGGCCTGGTTTCCTCAGTTATTACCGACACTCATTCCTTAGATTACCCATGCATCCTCGTGTATAAAATTTTGGAAGCCTTAATGTAGCCTTATCCTATCAGCGCTGCAGGTATGGGTGAAAAGGGCAGTCTGTGCCTTTGTATTTTGTAAACAGACACGAAGGGACATACTTAATAGCTATGCTTTGATGAAGAGGTCAGTAAACTTATCAACGGGCATATCAAACAGCGCTTTGGAATTCTCCATGGTTTCCAAAATCCTTCAAGGATGCGCGTCAGCTTTTGATTTCAGGAAGTGAGAGATACTTACTTATTCTGATGAGCTGTATCATAATGAGGGGCAATATGACGTTTAAACTTCGCCATGAGCAGCGGGGTTCCTTCCACACGCTGTCATAGCAAACTTGTCAGTCAAACTACACCATAAATATATCGAAAGGCTCACCCTTCGCTTGTGCCCAACGGGATATTCCACCTCGACCTCGTCCAACTTCGTCCCGTCATTCAACTCGATTGTGATTGCATTTCCAATCGAGCGTTTTTCGGGGTCATGATATTCTACACTGAACCTCTTATCTTCAACGCAGCGTATCTTTGCTCGCAATTCGTCGATACGTGGATCAGCGGCTGACTTATCGGTGCTGGAAAGACGTTAGGACATGACAGAGTGCTTTCAGACAGAAGACATGGAGCACTCACTAGCTTTCCGACGTTAGCTCTCCGAAAATGAGCGGGTATGCGACCATATAGCTGATGGCGTGGCTAGATTGGAAGTATCGTCAGACCTATACACTGGAGAGGGGCAAGCATGAAAAGGGCCTACTCTCGGTCAGCAAAGTTGTCTAATGGCCCATGTTTATCGATGATACGGATAGCTGCCTCTTGGGTCCTGATGACGACGTTCTTGATGTCTTTGGCGCTCTTGCCCATCTCCTTGAGTTTTCCGTACAGAATATGGGCAGCTTCTACAGCGGTTTGTGCATGGAACTCGGCAGGATAGGAGATCTTGAAAAGAACATTTTCCATGATATAGTTGCCGTAGGGCCTCTGGAACTCAAATGGACGACCCTTGAACAAAACGTCGTAGAAGCCCCAGGTCTTGGCCGTCAACACGGAGGGAAGCCCGATCTCTCCTTTCTTAACAAGCAATGAAAGGTTGACTGCACGGGAGCAGGCATCTCCTGCTGCCCAGGATTTGCGAGAGCCAGTGTTCGGCGCATGTCTGTATGTACGGAGGGACTGGCCGTCCACCCAAGCTTGCGAGATCGCATCAATCGTCTGAGAGCGAGACAAACCACTAAAGGACAGTTAATAATTGAGACGTCGCAGGAGGGCAAGCAGAACAGCATGACAACTTACAGCATCTTGCTCACTACGGCTGTACTGGCCACTTTGACAAGAACAACATGATCGAGACCAACTCGATTGAAGCTGTTCAGTAATGCCAAGCATCCTTGAATTTCATGTGCTTTGATCATTCCCTCGAGGATGTCCTTAACAGTGAATTTCTGTCCCTGTCGCGCCAAGTGGTCAGCGACTGCTAGAATTGCTCCCAAGTTATCAGAAGGATGTCCCCCTGTGTTTGAATGAAATTTTTTTTTGGGGAAAGAGATCGTTAGTATTGGTGACAACATTCACGTGATGCGGAGTGCGAGATCCGAATGAACAACACACACACTCAGCGGCTAGCCAGCAGTCATTGTAGTCCAGCCACCGGATCATGGTCCCAATGTTGAACGCTCCTCGAATGGGGTCCAACTGGAAATTTGTTCCAGGGACCTTCGTGCCTACACTGGCTTCAGAATGACGCTACTAAGGATGTCGAGAGGGAACGTACCGTTTGGAACAACTGTTCCTTCAACGACTGGCCCTAGCAGACGCTTGCATTCAGGGAAACGCAGAGCCTCCAAACCGCAACCAACGGTGTCGATGAGGCAAAGCCTGGCCGTTTCCCAAGCAAGATCGGAAGTGATGCTGTAATCATGAACATAATCCGCAATGTCTTTGACTACAGCGTCTGGCTCTGGCCTGACAGTTGATTCTCCAAATCCGTGTGCGCTCATGACCCTCGCGGTTGTCGAAAATGTGGCGAATACTGGTTTCTTCGAGACTAAAGAAGATGTTCTGAATGTTATGTGAGTCGTTAATGGCCTTCTAAGCGCGGAGAGACTATGTCGGAACATTGACCTTGGATGAAGTCGAATCCAAGTCGATCACCGGATTCGCCGGCAAAGGGGGCCATGGTTCCCGATGGGCTTTAACGACGTTGAACCCCTCCCTTTCGCCATACTTGACCTCTTAGAATAATTATGGTTCTGCTCCTTGAGGAAGCAGACGACCCAAATGCAAAGCTTTTACCGTCCTCCTTCCCAGTCACGCGGATCAGCATCGAGGATTTCACGGACGACGATCTCGACAGCTTTACAGACGATAGCAGCGCAAGGGAAAACGAAGAGACCGTGACGCTCATTGCTCGAGATCCTCCACCATCCTATAATGATGTTCAGAGCTTTCGAGAGCGTATCAAATCAGAGCAGCAAGCAGTTGCGTCTCAGAGGGCTAGGAGACGGTTCCGGTTCAGCTTGATGGTGGCCATAGTGCTGATCTTATTGCCTGCTCTCATTACACTCGTTATCAAGCTTTCTTCTCTCTCTCAAAATACTGTTGTCAATGTGAGTAACGTCCTTGGGATTTTTGAGAACATTTCTCTCCCAGGCGGTAGCTATAATTTGCCACCGCAGCAGCTACTGACAATTGAATGAAACCCCTTTAGGACCCCGTCCCATCAGTGACCTCTGACGACCCTGATTCTCCGCAAGAAACAAAGACGACCAGCACACCGAACGATGATTTCCCATGGGATCGTTATCCTCCCCCTAGAGGTGGGCCAGGGGGCGGAGGCGGCGACCATGGGAGGGGCGGCCCAGGCGAGCATCCACCCCCGCACGGAGAGAAGCCAAATCACGGTGGTGGTGGAGATTGGCATGGTCCGGGCGATGGTCGGAATGGTCCCGAGCATCACCCTCCGGGGAAGGACGAAGGCAACGCGGAGTGCTCCGATTGGACTCAACAGTCTCTGGACGATGAAAATGGAAGCCAGGATTCATTCAAGTGAGTAGGGTTCTTTTATTCACTCAAAATGTTCGAAGCAGGATATCTTACTAACAAACCACAGCGTCGAATTCAAGCTGAGATACGTCGCCCCCATCTTTGTTCGCTCGCTTCTCGAAGAAGCCACAGGCTCTTTTCGTGTCAAGATTGACGGCAATCTGAAACCAGAAGCCGCATCCTTGAGCATTACTGCCACAAGTGAAGCAAAGGAACATTTGGCAAAAGCTTGTCTGTCTCGGAGGGGAGACGGTGCTTCTGAAATACGCCTCCTGGTACGACCTGTTTCATCAGTTCCCTTGAGGACCATACCTAAACTTCTGTTGTGAACAGGCATCCAAGTTTATGCAACCAACGCACTATGC
The DNA here is from genome assembly GCA_019627725.1 of Serendipita sp. 401. Taxonomy (NCBI): domain Eukaryota; kingdom Fungi; phylum Basidiomycota; class Agaricomycetes; order Sebacinales; family Serendipitaceae; genus Serendipita; species Serendipita sp. 401. The sequence goes on along the minus strand of WSTQ01000018.1, from coordinate 51,029 downwards.
GATTCAGCTCTCGCTGTCACCAAGACAGCAAAGATACCCTGGTTTAGGAACCTATCTCCACAAGTTTACACAATCTTATGATGAAATGTCGTCTTTGGAATTCAGGTTTATTGATATCGACGGACCGTCAAGCGACGTCTCTGCAGCAGGCCTATCAGCGGTATGGCTCAATATCAATACCGACGAGGCTTCCATCGATGGGACATTCACGGCAAAGCGACAGCTCGATATCACTGGCAATACAAAGTACGTAGTGCCAAGAAATTCGTCAACGAGAGCAAGACTGACGAACAACGAATAGGCCGATTTCGATAACAGCAAATATGTGCAGTGAGCGCCCAGGTCCTCCGACCTTCGCGAAGATTGTATCTAGTCGAGGGTACGTCTCTACGTTGAAGCTGTGCCTCTGGTCTTACCCTTGCCCTAGTGCCATTGATGCCAAGCTCGTGCTGGCCGACTGTAGAGGAGGACCACGCCAAGACCCACCAAATTCTACCAATCATTACGACTTCTACATCAGCAATTCAGACGCACCGCTATCTCTACAAGTCGAGCACGGCTCCCTGATGTCGGAGTCGTCACTTCATCTCAATGTCAGTAACGCCGATACGCTACTCAAGGGTATCACGCACACCTCTGTGACTCTGGATCAAGGGTTCGAGGGTGGCTTTGACATTCGAGCCCTTTCCTCTTCAACTCCTGTTTCCGTAAAGAATGAGGATGCGACAGACGACAAAGGCGGCTCAAGATATATCGAAATGGAGAAGGTACGAGGTGAGGATGGCCAAGAGGTAAATGGGCTTGTTGGCAAGGTTCTCTGGGAGTCTCGTACGCCTCTACCGGATGGACGGCGTAGTCAAGTATCAGTTAATACCTTGGGAGAAGGGGAGGTAAACCTGTTGTTGTTGGGGGACTAGACGGAGAATTGTAGTTTGGCCGACTTACTTTGTACCACTCATTGACTCTATTACACTCGTTACTCTCGTATCGCTGCAACGTTTGAGAGTAAAGTCGTTGGATATCACCGATAAAGAAAATCCAAGGATTGGTCGGATTTGGACAAGTTTCGGCTCGCTCCCGAAGGGT